>JASAOG010000414.1:0-71958 GCA_030265305.1 Biomphalaria pfeifferi
GATGAGAACACCCCCTAAGACAAGCTTTCACACCATTGACTTTCCATAGTGACTGCGGCGGACATCAAAGTTTGACCGGACACGGGAGCAGTAAGCGGCGTCCCATTCTGCACTGCCTTATTATTGTCTGTTGCCTCCACCATCTCGGCTAGGGCGAGACCCATCGTTACAGAAGGCCTGAAAACTGACCGGCGGTCGTCGCAACCTGTGGGCAGTTTAGACCAGTACTTCGCTCGTCAGTTCACAGGTCGTGACGTCAGGTTTGGGGTGTCGCATTGGCTGTAAGACACCCTTGGCTTTGTCGGATTCCTCCCAATATTCCAACCACCCACATTGTACCAGAGTACTCACCCAAGTGCAGCACGTGCGTACGTACTCAACTATAAACCTTGGTTTGACAATATTAACGCATTAGTGGTTAATTTGACCCTCTAACTCACTTTATTCAATTCACGCTGTTTTCCACAAAAATCCCTCTTCGCACTAAAAACAATCTTGGGTTTTTCCCCGTTACGTGATTCTACTCAAGTGGGTTTTCCCGTTTTTTTTTTTCTATTTATCATTTCTAGAGAGAAAAATTGTGCAATAAAATACCTCAGTGTCCTTATAGGTTGTTGAAAGAACTTGGTGTGGGCGGGGGTAGAACCCTAATTCTTAGTATCCCTCTCTGAGATATCTCAGAACCACATATTGAAGCCAAGTTAAACATTTTATTCGCCTGACTAGTTTATTCCACCTTTCCTTTCTCAGCCAAAACACCCACCTTTCAGTGCATTTCTCCCCATCTCTCTTGAGCTCAACTCTTCATCTTAGCTCAACTCTCCCACCTCCTCTTCATCAAACTAATTTGTAAACTATAAAAAAAGGAAAAAGAAGTTGTAGAATTTGTTGAATTAGTTGTAGCTCCAGTTCACCTGTTGAGTTATCTGGGTTTATTTAGTTATGTTTTTATTTTTAGAAAACACTGCGCACACACATTGCTAAGGCATAAACATAGCCACTTACATACTCATGAAAACAAAAACTAAAAAAAAACTTAAAAAGGTAAAAGAAAATATACTTAGAGAAAAACATAAAAGATATTTCTGTTAAGGGGGGAAAAAATCTCATCTGACTAGTGTAAATAAAGAGTTATGTTTATACTTGTCTGTGTAATGTTATAGACGATCTTTGTGTTTCTGGGTAGTTTTGGGAGTCGGCATTCTTGTCGGAGATAACGCGCTATGTTTAGTCTTGGGGGTCTATAAATAGACCGGGGTCTAAATATATCTTATGGCTGTGAAGAGTTGACATCTGAAACAAAGATTTGACATGATGATGGAATAACGCAATGAGATTGTGTCTGGGGAAGTGATCTGAACAAAGAATACTAAGGTTTTTTTTCTGGGTTTTTAGGATGTTTGCTTTCTTATAGTGCGCAAAAACAGCAGCTCGGGTTTATATCTAGACTTTTGATCAAGTGTTTCGTTTTGATACGAACAAAATTTCAGGAAACATCGATGAGTCAATCAAACGTTTCTCAACCACTCTTCTCTCTGTCCTAGCCTTCTTTATCCACTTTCTCTCATTTTAATCCACACCTAACTCAATCTCCTCCATTTTCTCCTCCTCTGTATCGCCCATATCCTTGCTCTCCTCCTCTTACTCTCTCTCTCGCCTCCCTCACTCCTATCTCCTCTTTCTCCTCCACTTTCTGTCTCTCCTATCTCTCTCTCTCTCCTCCTGTCTTTCCCACATTCTTTCATTTCTTCCTTTTTCTCCTCTCTCATTTCTCCTCCTTCTCATCCTATCTCTCTTTCTCTCTCTCATCCTCTCTTTCTCTCTCTCATCCTCTCTTTCTCTCTCTCATCCTCTCTTTCTCTCTCTCATCCTCTCTTTCTCTCTCTCATCCTCTCTTTCTCTCTCTCATCCTCTCTTTCTCTCTCTCATCCTCTCTTTCTCTCTCTCATCCTCTCTTTCTCTCTCTCATCCTCTCTTTCTCTCTCTCATCCTCTCTTTCTCTCTCTCATCCTCTCTTTCTCTCTCTCATCCTATCTTTCTCTTCTCTCTTTCTCTCTCTCTTTCTCTCTCTCTTCCCCTCTCTCTCTCTCTCTTACTTTCTCTCTCTCTCTTCCTCTCTCTCTCTCTCATCCTCTCTTTCTCTCTCTCATCCTCTCTTTCTCTCTCTCATCCTCTCTTTCTCTCTCTCATCCTCTCTTTCTCTCTCTCATCCTCTCTTTCTCTCTCTCTCATCCTCTCTTTCTCTCTCTCATCCTCTCTTTCTCTCTCTCATCCTCTCTTTCTCTCTCTCATCCTATCTTTCTCTCTCTCTTCCTCTCTCTCTCTCTCTTACTTTCTCTCTCTCTCTCTTCCTCTCTCTCTCTTCCTCTCTCTCTCTCTCTCTTACTTTCTCTCTCTCTCTCTTCCTCTCTCTCTCTCTTCCTCTCTCTCTCTCTCTTACTTTCTCTCTCTCTCTCTTCCTCTCTCTCTCTCTCTCTTACTTTCTCTCTCTCTCTCTTCCTCTCTCTCTCTCTCTCTTACTTTTTCTCTCTCTCTCTTCCTCTCTCTCTCTCTCTCTCTCTTACTTTCTCTCTCTCTCTTACTTTCTCTCTCTCTCTCTCTCTCTTCCTTCCTTTCTCTCTCTCCTGTCTTTATAACCCTATCCCCCCACTTCTCACGCCTCTGGTTCTGTCACACTCTCTCTACCCGCGTACTTTTTTTCTCTTTCTTTCGATCTTCTCTCTCTCCTTTTCTTCCTTTTGTTATCCAGCTATTCCCCCTGTTCTTACTTTCTCTTTCCTTCTCCTTATTAAAAAAAGAAAAGTCGTTTCCAGTGTCCTATGAACAATGTCCAACATTTGACCTCGTTTCGGAGGAGATGTAGTAATTAGTGAGTACAGATTACCGTTGAGTATTTATCATTGTTTATGCTGTATTTTTTTTTTTTAATTTTCAAGGAATTAACCCTTTTTTCTTTATATAGGCGGTATTGCCCAAAACGCTCATCATAGGTGTTTTATTAGAAACATAATGTACTTAATTTCAATGTAGATTATCTATCCAATACAATTAAGTTTTCTTTGTTCAGTTGAAACTTCATCTTTATAGCGTCTGGTGTGTACAATTAATGTAATATGTAATTCAGCTTGGATTTTTGTTGTATGTTAATTATATTTTTACTTACTTAAATCTGCATAATCTCAACGTTTTCTTTAGGATAGTAAGTATAGATTATAAAGTAGCCTTGGAAGCATTACCTCCCCTTCATCCCATGAATTATTAATTATCAAATTATTTGTTCTATAAATAGCTCCCTATCGTAGCGTGCATAAAAAATAAATCGGAACGAATTACCCATAATTTTCGTGATGTTTTTTGATGTTGCATAGATCTACCTCTATCTTAACTAACCAGAAATTAGGCCATCTTTGACAGCGATGATATCTGGTATCGAAATCAAAGCCTTCGCCAAAATATCTATTTCAGCCTTCAGGCAGTCCTACAGCCACTGAATCTATTAGCTCTTTAACTACTCAGTATCTATTTCATTTCCAATCAAGTGTGATCTACTTTTTGCTTATGTTGAGTTGTGCGCGGGCACGCTACTCTGCCTCATCGTGGCGCCCGTGTGGAAACGACCATTAGAGGAAGTGGTTAGGCTAAATGGGTGGCAAAACAAGACTCCCGTGGGGAAGCCCACGGGTAGACGAGAGTCCACCCATTGCACGGGCGGGGCTGCTAAAGAGTCCTCACAAACCTGTCATACATCCATGCGCTGTTCCTCAAGGGACCGTTACACATAATGGCGAGTCCCCCACGGTTAGCTTGGTATAACGAAGGAAAATGGCGGAGGCTCCCGGTGTCCTCGGCCTTCGGCCATGTGTAGCCAAGCATGCGTCGGGGGCCAAAGGCCTCAGAAATAGCAATGTTTTACATAGGCATTGACTCGGGTCTCTCCCAAACAGAACTGTGCGTTCACACAGGTTTTTTTTTTTTTTACTGTTTGGCGTCCAAAAAGTTTTTTTTTTTCAAACTTAGGGCTCGAAGAGCCTTCGGCCTAGCTCTTGGACATCAACAAGGTTGAGTGGAGGGAGAAGTTGCAGACTGTTGATGATCTATAACTAGGTCATGATGGTTTTACTTCATTAACCCAACTTTTGGTAGTTTGTTCTGAACTTTTAATATTTTGTTCTGAACTTTTAATTGTTTGTTCTGAACTTTTGGTTGTTTGTTCTGAACTTTTGGTTGTTTGTTCTGAACTATTGGTCTTTCGTTCAGACCTTTTGGTTATTCCTTCTGAAGTCTTGGTTATTGGTGTGTAGTCTTAAATGGTTGGTTTGGTTGGTTATTTCGTAGGTTGGTTGTTTGATTGAATGACTGATCGGTCGGCTGGTTGTTTGATTGGATGACTGATCGGTGAATTGGATGGTTGATCGATTGGATGGCTGACTAATCGGTTAGTATGTTGCTTGATTGATTTGATGTCTGATCATTTTTTTATTGATTGGTTGACTAATTGGTTAGTAAGTTGGTAGTTAGGATTAGGCTAATTGGCTGGCTAATTGTTTTGTTGATAAGTGGATTGATTGGCTGACTGACCAGTTAGTTTGATTAGTTGGATGTCTGATCGGTTAGTATGTTGGTTGATTTGAAGTCTGATCGATTAGATGGTTGGTTGCTTCATGAGTTGACTGATCGATTAGTTGGTTTGTTGCTTCATGAGTTGACTGATCGATTAGATGGTTGGTGGCTTCATGAGTTGACTGATCGATTAGTTGGTTTGTTGCTTCATGAGTTGATTGATCGATTAGATGGTTGGTGGCTTCATGAGTTGACTGATCGATTAGATGGTCTTTTGCTTCATGAGTTGACTGATCGATTAGTTGGTTTGTTGCTTCATGAGTTGACTGATCGATTAGTTGGTTTGTTGCTTCATGAGTTGACTGATCGATTAGATGGTTGGTGGCTTCATGAGTTGACTGATCGATTAGATGGTTGGTTGCTTCATGAGTAGACTGATCGATTAGTTGGTTTGTCGCTTCATGAGTAGACTGATCGATTAGTTGGTTTGTTGCTTCATGAGTGGACTGATCGATTAGTTGGTTTGTTGCTTCATGAGTAGACTGATCGATTAGTTGGTTTGTTGCTTCATGAGTTGACTGATCGATTAGTTGGTTTGTTGCTTCATGAGTTGACTGATCGATTAGATGGTTGGTGGCTTCATAAGTAGACTGATCGATTAGTTGGTTGGTTGCTTCATGAGTTGACTGATCGATTAGTTGGTTTGTTGCTTCATGAGTTGACTGATCGATTAGTTGGTTTGTTGCTTCATGAGTTGACTGATCGATTAGATGGTTGGTTGCTTCATGAGTAGACTGATCGATTAGTTGGTTTGTTGCTTCATGAGCTGACTGATCGATTAGATGGTTGGTTGATTGATTTGCTAACTGAACGGTAATTGGTTAGTTAATTCTTATTCAGGTAGATAATCTTGTGAGTGCAAAAAAAAGGGGGATGGGTTTGGGGGACACAACAACTTAGGAAAGACTCACATAATGTCTATGAGTAACTTTACTCAGTCACATCAAAATTAGGTCACCTTAAACATCCCCCCCCCCCGTCTCCCTCCCAGCCTCTAATAAACAAAGTTGTGCAAATGAGGAGTTTACACATTCACAAAAGCACACGTAAACACGTACACAGATGTCTGTCACATTGACACATGAAGGTACACGCCTACCTTTGCGCCAGGTGCATAAGATTTTTTGTTTTGCTTAGTGAGTGTACGGCGGTGTAACCATTTCTCCGACAACTGTAGAGTTATGTTTGTGACAATGACTGTGGACTTTTATTATTTCTTTGATGCATTGATTAACACGCATGACTAGATTGACCTAGGCACACGCATAGGACGTTATCATCTTCGTTTTAGAAGTAATGTCTGTATTTTATAAGATAAGATAAGATACAGATGTTTCCTGAAATAAAAAAAAAAGACCGTGGTTGCATCTTTCATGTATCAATGTGTTATTATCCTAGGGTTACTCCACGTCCGACAAAAGGAGGACACTTCCTCCTTTTTTTTTGGTGTCGTGTCCTCGGTTTGGCAGGCATCGGTCTAAGATATAATAATATCAGGTTTTTAGTATAATGCTTATTTCGATGGCATATTATCAAACACTATAATATATCTTGTAGTTTATATATACAGACTTGCTTATACATTGCATCGTCTCTAACAGTGTTTCAGTCTGTCCCTTTCTATCTCTAAATCGCTGTCTCTCTATCCACTTATCACCCTTTCTCTAACTTCTCTCTCTCTCTCTCTCTTTCTCACAAACACTAGGTTTTCACTCTCTTGCTGTCTCTCTATGTCTCTATCACTTTGTCTCTCTCTCTTTCTCTCTTTCATACACACACAAACACACCAAGTTTTTCGTTCTCTCTGTCTCTCTCTCACACACACACACATATACACACATAAATACACACACCAAGTTTGTACACTAGTGTCACTTTACACTGAGAACTTTATTTTGGCTTTTGAATTTTATTTTCCTATTTAGTGAGGCTGAAATGAGAATCTAAACCAGTAACAGTTAATTCTGCAGAAAAAAATGCTGCGTATCAGATATCTGGAAAAGAAAACAAATAAGTTAATACTTTAACAAGTCAACACTCTGGTTAAAAGAACTTCTCAATACTGTATAAAGACAAAAGATGGTTTGGTAAAATCGGAAGACACGACTCTGTCAAAAGTCATCCTTCAATGTAGGCTGTGGAGGCAGAACGAAGTAAGGGCCGTCCATAGAACTGGCTGGACAACGTACAAGAATGGACAGGTCACTCTCATAATATGCCGCTGAAGACTCAAAAGTTTAACATTTATGTGAATATAACCGATTCGTCAAAGGATATTAGTGCGGGAATCCCCCAATCACACTTCTAAAAAAAACTAGATGTGTGGGAATCTCCAATGTTTTATTGGTTACGTCTAGACTCTAGAGTAGACAAGATGGGACTAGTTGAAGGCAACCACTGGAAATGTTGTCCGGACGCATTCTTTGCGGTCATTTTTTTTTTTCAAAATGTTATTACCTTTGCTGACGGACTATTTCGTGGAGGCAGGGAGTGGGGACGTGCCAACTTGTGCGGGAATCCCCGATAGCAACACAATTAGCCTGCCAGTTTTTGTTTTTTTTCTAATCTTTTTTCCAGTTTATCGTAATAGAGGAAGCTAGTTAAATGTACCATATGGTTCATTTCTCTTAATCCTCAAAATCTGCAACAGATGCTTCGGAGATCAGAGCGCTGAAATAGGGAGGGTTGAGGGAAATGTATTAGTACTTTGCCCTTTGACGTCTCTTTTTTGACCTAGAGTCCTAGCCCGGGCTCAACACTTCAGTACTTCTACTGTCAAAATCTCTAGGAAAATCGTTAGAGCCGTTTTCGAGATCCGTGTGCAGATTTTTCCCATCCAGAAGTTACCACGAAGGTACGAGAAGAATAGAGGTATTGTAAAAAACAACGCCAACGGAAACTAAGGCCTGAGATTTAAGTGACACTGGAAATTAAATAAACCAATCGATCTCTACACCGTATTGCGTGAGCTTGCTTGACAAGACGAATAGTTCATGAGTTTAAAAATGACACTAAAAGTTCCTTTACGCTTTTCCTAATTCCTGAGGTAGCCAGGAAAACCAGTGACTTGGCAGAATTTAAGTCATTGGTTAATATGCATGACTAAATGCATGACGCGTAGGACGTAATCATCTTCTTTTTTGAAGTAACGTCTGTATTATATAAGATAAGACGTACGGGATGTGTGGCCAAGAGGCTTTTAACGGCTATGCTATATATCCGACAAAATGAATTACGCATAATAAGAGTTGCGATGACATCCTAGTACAACTAGGCGCCACACATTCATAGAGGTCCTCAGAGCAGGTGGGAAGAGGATTCAGACATTACCAGTGACAGATTTTTGTGGAAACAGCTTAACGGCAAATGCGCCGAACGGCTTGGGAGGGTCTAAGTCAGTAAGAATAGCACATTAGGATTTTGAAATAAAACTTTTTAATAGCAGGAAAATGCACTGTAGATACCTCAGAAAATGTATTTTGTTGGCTTTCAGCACCAGAAATAGTACTTGACGGCGGGGCTCCTAGCACTTCCCTAGACCTCTTTGCTGGCAATAGCGAAGAGTCTACAATTTTTTTCACTAACTCCAGGAAGAACCTATTCTAGGGCACAATAAACGTCTTCCGAAAGAATGAAGGGTCAGAATGTAATAAAGATTATGTACACACACACATACATACATATAAATATATTTTTTTTGCCGGGGTGGGGCAGGGGGAGGGAAGAAAAAAATCCCCACAAACCCCTCCCCGAAAAAAATCCTAGCTACGCCCATGTGGTACATTTATATTAAAGTGAGGTAAAATGAAGTAGTAACGAGAGGGGGAGAAACTGGTCGTGACAAGTACAAATTTAAATCCTCTTACGTAGTTAACTGAAAAGTATTTTAAAAACAAAACGGAATAGAATATGAATGTAAACTATACACCTTATCACTATAGAATCTCTTAAAGGAAGGTAACTCATTTAAATAGTCATGACAGTGTTTCGTTTAATACTAATGTGTTAGATTTGTATCATAATAATAATAGTAGTAACATAAATAATGACACTAAATAAGTTAATAATATAAAAATACTTTACTAGATCACATTTTTGTTTGTTTTTATTTTAATTGGTATTTCTTTATTTAATATTTTAGTCAGTTTTAACTTGTTGAAATTTATAAATAGTTTGTATGAGTTGACAGAAACTTGACACTGCATTTAGTAATCAATGAAATACCTCAGGTTACACAAAGTTCAGTGGGAGAATATTTTTGTCAAAGCCTCAAACTTGATAAAACTTTATAAGCACACAGGTTCTACAATATTTGGTAGAGCTGTATTGATAAATAGTTTGGTCATTCCAAAGATTGTCTATTTAGCTAACATTACAGAGCCACCTCCTAAATTCATGAACAAGTTAATTAGAGGCTTTATATTTAAAAACACTATTAAGAGCATTAAGCACACTACACTCATTCAAAACAAGGAGGATGGGGGGATAAATTACAAGATGTAGGTCAAGTAGTTAGAAACCCAACAAACTTTCCCTTGACAATTTACTATTATGGTTTAAGATTAAGTAGTCTTCTTCCAATACGCAATGATACTCCTCACTATTTTGGTACAGTCACTCATCCGTTTTACAGATCTATTTCAAGAATTTTACCTGGTAATGAACATTTAATACACAACAAAACCAAAGAATCATACACAACACTTAAAAAGCTGTTACATGAATGTCTAGTGAATAGGATTAAGTGGGGGAGAGTTCTTGGGGTGACAGAATTCAAGGACACATTCGTAAACCTACACAGCAAACATATCCCACCAAAAGCTAGAGAGATAAGTTATAGACTTATCTTTGGGATGACCCCTATGGTTAGAAGAAGAGCAAATGACCGTGCATGTATATTATGCCATCTTGAAAATGCTGACAATGAGAAACATATGTATTTAGAATGTCCATTATTCCTTCAAGTTAGAAGTACTGTAAGGGACTTATTAGAAGCAAACTGTGGCAGCTATGTAAATGTTAACTTGTCAATTGTATTAAACAAGCTGCCAAAACTGAAAAATAAAATGATACATAACTTTAACTTAATTATTGTTTCCGAATACAGGAACCTTGTTTGGGCTAGCTGGCTCAAAGCTCTACATAATAATAAGGTTTTTCATCCTAATCAATTAGAATTGACATTTAGAAAAATAATGGATTTTAGGGTAGAGAATTATCTAGTTTGATTTTCATATACTTGTACAATGCTCAGGTAGTTTTCCAGAAATGGGGTGATGGGGGTCAGGGATATTTGATATTGTGTTGATTGTTCTGGGGTAGAGGATACTTGTATCATTGTTCTGTCTTTTATGGATTCAATGGCTAGGATGGTTAGGTAGTATGTCTTTGATATTAAATAATGTTTCTGTTACTATTGTTGTATTTTTAGGTTAATCAATTTTCAATTGTTTATGATTTAATACTTGTGAATTATGAGAACTTACAAATAAAAACATATTGGAAAAAAAAAAAGCCCACAAAAGAGGCAAGATGGCCCATACAAGAGGCACATTAAGCCCAAAAAAGAGGCAAAGAAAAGAAAAGAGGCTTAAGGCCCAAGGATTCCTATGATGATAAAGCTAAAATTAAATAGCGCAAATTCTGAGGTTTCCTTTTTAAAAAAAAAAAAAGTTCAACTTTGAAATTTTTGAAAAAAAATAGTGACAGTTGGGTAATTCCATAGAAACCCCTTCATACTCGAAAAGGCGCATGACACAACCTACGTAACGTGATAATGACTGAGTGGTGTACAGGAAAATTATTGCGTTGATAAGCCCAGTTCTAAGTACACTTTGTTGTACATAAATAAAACAGTTACAATAGGAACTCGAGCTTGTCAGCTGGTAATAGCACCAACAAAAACAGTTAGTATTTATGTTTCTCGGAATTTTTGGGCTTCCATAGAAACTAAAGACAGACCTTTCGAAGGAATCCCTATTACAAGGACTTCGTTAGTTTGGCATGTATAACACATATGTACGTACAATGTGTCTACAACAGAGGACAATAGACAACCTAATGATCGTCAAGTTTGAACAATTTCTGAACAATGTTAACCTTAATTGTTGGGAAAACATGGAACTTACGCTTTGTGTTTTCGGCAATGTAATCTTCTACTGAATAAAAAAAAATTAACTTGAAAATGAGTGTGGACAAACCCTTTGAGTGGAAAGATTTCCCAGTGGGATAAAGAATGTTCACCGACTGTCAATTGTTTTAGAAAACGGAGTTAGAGCCCTTGTCGAGATACATGCCCACCCAGGTTTTAGTTTCTACGAAGGGGCGAGTTGAAAAGAGGTATTGTAAATGATCTTTTATTGTTGTTGTACAAGACATTCAAGACTATTAGGATTGTGCGTGTGTAGATAATACTAGCTCTGACTTTGCCTCTAGACATAGGTCTAGAATTTAGAACCTACGGAGTTATCATTATGTGTGTGTGGAATTAGTCCCAAACACGTTGAAGTATCCAATGTGTTTTTGTGATTACGAGTTCATAGTTTTGTAGCTAGCATCTATTCATCTCTGCTACTATAACCTGCTCAGTGTGTTATGTTTTTTTTTTTTTTGTGGTCTGCTGGGCAGGGGCAGCAATTGGAAGAAGGCTTCTTGCCGAGGTACCCAGTAAACAATGTAGCTTGAGTCTATTTCAAATTGATGCCTACATCGGGACTCGAACTCGAGAGAAGTTATGTCCCCATTAGTAAATTGGTTATAGAGTTATGTCCCCATTAGTAAGTTGGTCATAGAGTTATGTCCCCATTAGTAAGTTGGTCATAGAGTTATGTCCCCATTAGTAAGTTGGTCATAGAACTATGTCCCCATAAGTAAGTTGGTTATAGAGTTATGTCCCCATTAGTAAGTTGGTCATAGAACTATGTCCCCATAAGTAAGTTGGTTATAGAGTTATGTCCCCATTAGTAAGTTGGTCATAGAACTATGTCCCCATAAGTAAGTTGGTTATAGAGTTATGTCCCCATTAGTAAGTTGGTCATAGAACTATGTCCCCATAAGTAAGTTGGTTATAGAGTTAATTTTCTGTTGTCAATTTGCCAATGTAGGTTGACTTATTAATTTTTTTTATTTTAAAAGTATTTTTAGAAAACAGGAAACTTAACACACACATAATTCATTGAAAGTATCTAAAAGTTATTTAACAAAACAAAACACAGTCACAACTTAAAGTCAAAACATAATATATTCGAATGATTCCTTGGGACAGCGCCGCTAATGCTCTATTGTCATGCGAGGCAGATTATGTGCATCTATTGTTACTCAAGGGAGATTAGTTGCTTCTAATGTCAAGCGAGGCAGATTTGGTGCATCTATTGTTACTCATGGGAGATTAGTTGCTTCTAATGTCAAGCGAGGAAGATTAGGTGCATCTATTGCTACTCAAGGGAGATTAGTTGCTTCTAATGTCAAGCGAGGCAGATTAGGTGCATCCATTGTTACTCAAGGGAGATTAGTTGCTTCTATGGTCATGCGAGGCAGATTAGGTGCATCTATTGCGGCACGAGGGAGATTAAGTGCATCTATTGTCACCCGAGGGAGATTAAGTGCATCTATGGTCACCCGAGGGAGATTAAGTGCATCTATTGTCACCCGAGGGAGATTAAGTGCATCTATGGTCACCCGAGGGAGATTAAGTGCATCTATTGTCACCCGAGGGAGATTAAGTGCGTCTATTGTCACCCGAGGTAATAAGGTGCATCTATTGTCACCCGAGGCATAAGGAGTTCTCTTTACGACTTGGGGTTATTTGCAGACTTGGTTTACGTTCATGTTGCACTAAGAGCTTGCTCGGCCATATCTGTATATCAAAGTCATGATTATGTGATTCTTCAGATGTTTGAGTACTAGTTTGTTTCAATATGAGCTTTTGCTAAGTAAAGTGCGAACGTGTTTGTTTGCGTGTCACTCGATGCCTACTCGGTGTCTTATTTTCAAAACAAACAACACAGCTAAAAAAAAAATACACATATACGCGTTAATACGCACACAGACTTCTAATATAGTTAAACACAGACACACACACACAAAAGGAGGTTCTTTTTTGTACTAAATTAAGATTGATCAGAACAGGGGCAGGTAAAATCGAAACTCTTATATAGGAAAAAAAAAGCGGCAAACATTCAAATTTATATTCACGTCTGCCATTCGTGTTTTAAAAACTCACAAGATAGAAAGACACGAAACAATATTTCTGTAGGTTTGGGTAATAATGTTTTCTGGTCACACCGTTGGCGTTCTTGTGGAAACATGCCACCAGAGGGAAAACAAAACTAATTTCAAGCAACAGTAGGTAGCCACAGTTATAGTGGTATGGGGTTGTTATAGCACAGCGTTATAACAGCATGGCGTTGTAGTGACATGACTACTTCAACGTCACGCTGCTACAACGACATTCTACCAATACGCTATGCGACTACGAGATTAGAACGTCATGCTACTACATCGTCATGTCACTACAACGTCATGCCACTACAACGTCATGCCACTACAACGTCATGCTACACATATTTTTTAAAAATTTTGCTCCAAATTTTTATTAAATCGATTTTTTTTTGTACATTCTACTGACACAATAAAGAGTTTACGACACTTTAAAATTGTAATGTATTTTTTCATGGCATGAATTAATAATTAAATGTAACTTATTGTTTCTTTGTAATATTTGTATTATTAGTTTTGATTCGGTTTAGCGTCTGTTACGTTGTGCTGAAACCCTTTCTGATAACTATTTCCACTTCTTCAAATCTATACATGTCAATATCAGCAGTCTATCTGTAGGACATTGACCTGGTCTCACTGTCAACTACTGTGTTTTATCACTGTTTTGTCAGGTTTCTTTTGAACCGATCTAGCGGATCAACTGATGGACTGTCTCTTTGACAGGTAGGCTGTTACCTGGAGATAATAACAACATAAATTGGAAGGTAACACTGGCAGTCCTAACAAAGTAATCCCAGCTTACCTGTGAGCCAGACCAAGATTTGTTCAACATGTTCTCGCAATTTTTGAGTAAAATAAGGACCTCGCAGGGTCAGTGCTCAAAACTCACGTTTCATTTATTTGGGAAGGGGGGTGTGAGATGGGGGCTGGGGCGGGCGGGGGTGGAGCTGGTGGATGTTCAACAACATAACAAGGATGTTTTTTTTTTTATGTTGGTGATCTAATCGAGCCTAGATGGTCGTTGAAATTGCGCGGTAATTAAAAATCCACAAATCTAGTTAAAATATAGTCAAGCGTTTGTCGGAGATCCGAGGGTAATATTAATTCAATATAAAATTATAAATCTATACTTTGCAAATTTTAATAACTTATTGATGGTCACAAATTTGAATCATATAATATATAACCACACACAACTCTCAAGGCAAGGAGAGCTAGTAACTATAACCTATAGTAGTACCCCTTCTATCGCCTACATCCTGTAGCATAATCTGACCTTTTTTTTTTACTTTTAATAGTAATTATAGTAATTAGTTTAAAAAATGGGGTATTCTGGGGAGAGAATGATAATAATGTGTTAAAAGCGAAACTTTAAAAACAAAATGATTCGCTTTCAAAAGTAAAAAATAGCCATTGCTCCAGAAATTTGCAAGTTTCAAAATGTCTTGAAATCGAATTTTCAATATCTTTTAAACGTAATAGTTGGACGGACGGACGGATAGATAGGACACAATCAAATGATAGCTTTACCCCTTTCCTAAACGAAAGAAACAAGAAATCATATCTACCTATGGATAGTTTCCGTAGTGTATTGGTCATCACATCCGCCTAACACGCAGAAGGTCCTGCGGAAACATCTTTTATTTTTTTTGTCATTTTTATTTTTTAAAAGTTTTTTTGCTAAATATCTTTTCTAGTTAAGAAAAAAAGCTAAAAAAAACAACAACTTAAACGTAACAGACAGACGGACTTACATAACTCACAAAATCAATGTTTGTCTTTGGGAGAGAAAAAAAATGATAATGAAATAAAATATTGTTTGGGTGTGTGTTTCCGCTGTGTAGTGGTCATCACATCTGAAGGTAAAAATAGTGCTCCAGAAATTTGCAAGTTTCAAAATGTTTTGAAATCGGATTTTCAATATCTTTTAAACGTAATAGTCGGACGGGCGGACAGATCGGACACAATCAATGATGGCTTTACCCTTTTTTTTCTAAACGAAAAAAAAATCATAAAAAACGCAATGGTCAGTTTCCGTAGTGTAGTGGTCATCACATCTGCCTAACACGCAGAAGGTCCTGGGTTCGAAACCCAGCGGAAACGTCTATTTTTTTTTCTATTCATTCTTATTTTTTTTAAAGTTTTTTTTGTTAAATATCTTTTCAAGTTTAAGAAAAAAAAACTTAAATGTAACAGACAGACGGACGTACATAACTCACAAAATTAATTTTTGTCTTTGGGAGAGAAAAAAAATGATAATGAAATAGATTTCATTTGATTGTCTGCTTCCGTAGTGTAATGGTCATCACATCTGCCTAACACGCAGAAAGTCCTGGGTTCGAAACCCATCGGAAACAATCCTTTTTTTTTTTTTATATTTATACATATATTATTTTTAACCTTATCAATCTTTTCTAGTTTTTTGAGACCCAATCTTGTCGGACGAACGGACACCCAGACCAGATTAAACTAATAGCATCTAATCCCCATTCTGGGGCTCTAAAATTTGAATCCCCTTCCAGCGTCTCTCCTGCTCATTTCTGCACCCATTAGTTTCTCTTTTGCATTCGTGGGCGCCGTGAGGAAGAAAAGGGTGTTAGATTTTATCTGTCAGTCGATCACCTAACACGCCTAGTTTTCCCTGAAGGTTAACGTGCCCCACTAAGGTCATGTTGACATCGCCATGTTTAAGGAGATATACAAACTCTACACGGAGATAAACTCTGCCGGAATGGAAAACTTATTCAAGCAATAAAGATAATGGAATAACCTGCAGGTTGAAAGAATTCAAACCCGGTTGCCAATTCTTTGCTTGGTTTCACACCTGTCGAGGTGTAGCCACGTACCTTGTGCCGTGGAGAAACTGACAGCATCGACCTTTACTTGACTCGTATGACTCCATGACCTGCCACCTGGGCCAAGTTGTCACAGCACAATGTCTCACTCGAAAAAAAGTTAATTATTTTTAAGCATTTTTTTTGTTCTGTGTCTAAAGTGATTTGTCGCTAGAGTGTTGTATTGAGTGCTGGAGAGAGAGAGCCTAAATAAGCTAATCAACAAAGGGAGCTCACCCCCTAAATTGTCTCCCTTGTGACAATACAAGTTATATTGGCATCCTGCCTCATGACTTATTTGACTGAATGTCTTTACAGAAAAAGATCCGAAGTCAGACCTTCTATATGTTTCCGCATAGGCGTAGCCAGGATTTTTTTTTTTAGTTGGGGGGGATTTTTTCCTCCCCCCCCCCTGCCCCCCCCCCCCCTCCGGCGAAAAAAAAATTTGTATGTATGTGTGTGTGTGTACTTAATCTTTATTTACATTCTGACCCATCATTCTTTCGGAACACGTTTATTGTGCCCTAGAATAGGTTCTTCCTGTAGTTAGTGGAAAAATTGCTAGCAAGGGGGTCAGGGGAGCGCTAGGAGCTTCCCCCAGCGCTCCGCCCCGCCGCCATAAGCACTATTTCTGGTATTGAATGCCAACAAAATGCATATTCTGAGGTATCTACAGTGCATTTTCCTGATATTAAAAAGTTTTATTTCAAAAACCTAATGTGCTATTCTTACTGACTTAGACCCTCCCGCATGGTTCGGCGCATTGGCCATCAAGCTGTTTCCACAAAAATCTGTCACTGGTAATGTCTGAATCCTCTTCCCACCTGCTCTGAGGACCTCCATGAATGTGTGGCGCCAAGTTGTACTAGGATGTCATCACATTTCTTATTATGCGTAATTCATTTTGTCGCAAACCTCATGCGACGCTCTGTCACAATCTTACTAAGGGGTCGACTTCCAGTGCAGCATAGGATTTCCTTGATTTAGACAAGATCTCTATAACTGTCTTCTAAAATCTGTCTTAGCCATCTTTGTTGAGCCACATTTAGTCTTTTTCAATTTCTGAAAATGACTATTCACTGTACTTTATTAATGGAGCCCCGCCTCTGGTAGAAATGTGTAACCTCTCATGAATACGCTCTTGCAATTAGGTGACTGTAGTTTGCTTTAGATTTTATATCGAAAAGGGAAGTTTTATCGTCAAAATCATCTGTTGTGAATTTTAAACTAAAAAAAATCTCTGGACTTTGTTTTTTAATTTAAAACCACATTTAGCTACGATCATAGACTTTGGTAACTGAAGATTACTTTAGAATAATATTGAAGTTAGAGGTTTTCCACCCCAAAACGCTATGTAGGGGGATCTTAAACTCAAAACCATCTGGAGGAGAGGAGTTTAAACTCAAAACCCCCAATAGGCTTGGCTACGCTCAAATAATTTTAGTGTGTAATTTGCTTTTTTACATTGAAGATGTAATTTTTAGCTTCAAATCCCGCTGGCGGGGATGTTTAAATTCAAAAACCCTTTGGCTACGCTCATAGATTTTAGATTTAGATTTTTTTTTTATTGACTATGTATATTTTAGCTTCAAACTCCTCTGGAGGGGAGTTAAAACTTAAAACTGAGTCAAAAACCATTTAGCTACGCTTATAACATTTTGAGTGCATAATTTGCTTTTTTTTTCATATTGAAGAATGGGTTTATCGTAAATTTTAAAGGGGGTTTTAAAATCAAAATCTTCCTTAACTGTGCTCTTGGAATTTGGGGATTGTCGTTCACATTTTTTTCGTTTTGTTTTATAGAAGAGGGGGAGTTAACTGCAAAAACCCCTGGTAGGGGGTTTTAAATTCAAAACCCCCCGGTAAGGGGTTTTAAACTCAAAGCCCCCTGCTAGGGGGTTTTAAGCTCAAAACCCCCTGGTAGGGGTTTTAAAATCAAACCCCCCTTGGCTGCGCTGGGGTAAGTGATGGTTTAGTATTAAAATCTCACCTAAAATAAACAAAATCAAAGCAAAAAATCAGTCACTAAAGTTCGTCTTTCATTTCGGGGGGGGGGGGGTTAGAACCCCAACCCTTCCCCCTGGCTACGCCCATGTGGTTCCGAGACATGCTGTCTCATGACATACTAGACTTACTGTCTTTACAGAGCAGGATCCGAAGTCAGATATTCTACATCAGCGGTTCTCAACGTTTCTAGTTCCGCGACCCCTAATATAATTTCCCACAGATATACAAATATATAAAGTTTTGTGCTCATAATTAAATTAAAATGGATCCTTATTCAGACTTGCATTTCTTTACTTTTCTATTGCGTATTCACAAAATACATGTTGCTTACTTAACTGACTAATTTGACAATTATGGTGAAGTATGGATAACAGTCTTTGATACAGTAAAATACATTGTTACAGAAATTGCGTTTCGACAGTATTTACAAACACCCCGAGGGTAGTGCGAAGTTTCCATCATATCAGGAATTCAAAAACGAATGTCATCTTCTGCATCAAGTCTACTTCTGAATTTGGACTTAATAACTCACAAGCTGGAAAATCTTCAAAGTTTTGTTCTTGGAAATGGAAGAAAAAGGCGTGACACAATCTCAAAATAGTTTGAAGACCAGGTCCGGTTCAAGAAGCTTGTTACAGCACTTTAGAATGGACACACACACACAATATTATAAAAATCCAATGATGAATAGATGAGATCCAAATTCCCTAGGGGGGGTCACAAAGGGGTCGCGATCCACAGGCTCAGAACCCCTGTTCTACATGGCTTTAACTTTGAAAACTAAAAATCCTTACCTTACTGAGAGGGATCGATTTTCTTACATTCAGGGCGACTTCCCTTACAACTTGAAAAAGAGTTACGAACATAACAATCTATATATATGAAGGTCTGTGATCTAATTATCGGATAAGAATTTGTTTCCGTTTTCCAGTCTCGGTATAATATATAAATATATATATATATATAGGTCTGTGGTTTTTGGCTTAAATAACAAATGTACAGATTACGATTTTTGGCGACTTTGTTGTTTAATTAAGCCTCCTTGTCATTGTTTAGGTCAGTTATTCCCAAACTTTTCCTTAACGGAACACTTCTCACAATCTGAGTATTTAGCGGAACACTCCTAATTTTTGTTTACAGAGATTAATTCACGTGATGGCTTAATCTATCTATCTAAATATGATTCTCTTTGTCGCTCAAGAGTTTGGACCAGATAAGAAGTAAAGGAAAGATCACTCTCTTATTTCAGCGGATATTCACCCCATGAAATAACAAAAGGGGGGGAGGAGAACAGGTATTCACCGGTCACTACGGATGGCTGCCTGGTAGTAAACAATCCCAATAGTTCTTGGAACACCTATTCAGGCCTACCCGAACATTATGGTCCTGCGGAACACAGTTTAGGAAACACTGGTTTGGGTAATTGGGCAAAACATTGGATTGTGCTTCAGAATGTTATATACAAGTTTAATATATTCCCAGCTACGACCTAAATAACAAGCCAGATTAAACCAATGTCATGTTTATTGTTTTTTTCTCATTCATGTTTATTCTTTATGTTGAAGGTAGTTTTAGACACTCGAATGGGATTTCTGAATTACTATCATGTTTGAATGGAATGGAACCCCAAAACACCTGACTATAACTGAAAGACAACATGGACATACCATGTTCTCTCACCGCACTCCATCACTACTCCAAGCGCGAAAATGATACTCTCTCTCTCTTTCCGTCAGTCTAGGAAGGTTTATCTGGAATCTACATCTACAGGCACTAAGGAATGTTATCTTTACTTTCTTATGTTAGCATGACCTTGGTTCGTCTTAGCAGATCCGGTCCTAGGAGTGTTGGAGCCCTGTGCACCTCGGCAATAGTGGATACGTTACAGACTTTACCTGGCAACCCCTTGCGACCCTCAGCGTGCCCTTATACCCCCCTGGCGCACACAGCACTCCATATCGCCATCACCACCATCCCCTAGTGCCCGCTACATCCCCCAAGAGACTATAGCGCCCCTATCGCCTCCAGCATCCCTTGGCGCAGTTTTTAAAACAGCCACACTTTCTTTATAAATAAATATATTGGCTTTTATCATGTTCCATAAAAAGTAAAGATCCGTTCGCTTTTCCTGGTGAATTTTACTTTAAAAGTGAGGACCCTATCGTAGGTTATGATAAATTAATTGTTGAGCCTTTTTTTTTGGGCGGGGGGGGGGGGGGGCGGGGAAGATTTTCTATACCTTGTGCCGAAGTTTTGGAGGGCCGAAGGGAACCACGTAGGGGGACGGATTTGGCCCGTGGGCCGTATTTCGGGCATCTCTGGCCTTAGCGCATTCAACATTCACTGTTCTAATCAATTTTCTGTAACGTCTGCTCTTCAGTAGCCTGCGCGTATGGGGCGGACAGGGCGGGATGGAGGGTGCTATCCATTAACATGTAAAGGTTAAACAAATTACGTCCGACACTCGGCCTGGAATGGGTACATCATTAGCACTTCGCTAATGAGACGGGTCACTACTGGCTCAATGTCAGTCTATTAAAAATATTGTACTTTCGTTTTCCGAGTCGGAAATAGATTGTACATCCTGTAAGCTCGGCAGCAGCCTCTAATTGAGACATGGAACACAGCGATCTATTTGGGGAAACATGTAAGTATATTTATAGTAAATTTATACCACCGCCTGACAGGCTCGCCAAGAAATTATCCTTTAGCGTTGGAGTTAGCGGCAAGCCTCGTGTTTTAAAAATAGATCCAGAGCGGAAATTCCCTTTAATTGGCATAGTTTAGCAGCGTTCTCCGTGTTTCTGACACCGCGTTCACTAAGATTTAAAACACCAAAACAAGATAATAAAGGGACTTCGTGTTCAAACAAACTCGTAGGCGGCCCCTGCGGGCTAGTCAATTCCACATGATATTACACTGAAACCTAGAAGATATTATAGTCCATTAAAGGCCATTAATGAAATAAACAACACTTGTTTTTAATTTTAGTTTTTTTCCCCTAATTATTTATGTGCATTAATTTGTGTGACACCATTGTGTCGGTGCTATTTTGTCATCGAGCTATTCTGTCATCGAGCTATTTTGACATGGAACTATTTTGTCTGTACTATTTTGACATCGAACTATTTTGTCGGTGCTATTTTGACATCGAACTATTTTGACATCGAACTATTTTGTCGGTGCTATTTTGACATCGAACTATTTAGTCGGTGCTATTTTGACATCAAACTATTTTGTCGGTGCTATTTTGACATTGAGCTATTTAATTTATTTACATTCACAATCCGAAACAGACAAATAGAACTTCTTTTCTTCTAAATTACTATTGTATTGGAGTTACTCATACATTGCGGAAAAAAAAACTATAAATAGCTAGCTTTTTGGTGTATCCGGTGTACAAAGTAAAGGAAGTGCTGATAATGTATGTTTTTTGTAAAGGTTCAGGAGCCAATGCAATGGGTTCTCCATCCCATGCGAGGCCGGAGGAACGATCACTGTCCGTATGGGCCCGGAGGGGAACGATGTAATGGATGGGACTTGCTAGCAACCCTTTCATCCTCACCACGTGCAGCTGGAGGTTATGTTCGCTCCATGTTTTAGTCTCTGCATCCCCCGGGCAGACGTTTCCATGGAGGCGTCACGCTGAGGCAACGGGAGATGGAAACCTCCGAAAACCGTCGGACTAGAACACAGCCAAAAAAACATTTTGTCACATATTTATTAATTGCGATCGATAAATAACACAAAAAAGAAAGTCAATGCATTTCTACCCGTCTTTCTCAGGTCAGAGGAGAAATTGTTTTTCGTAATGCGATTCTGCCTTGCTACGTTTTTTTTATATTTTAAATTTCTTTTACACGATTAAAACTTCAGCAACAGGACGTCTTGCTAAACAAGAAAACGATGTTAGGACGATCAAAGCCATTACAGATTTTAGGACGATCAAAGCCATTACAGATTTTAGGACGATCAAAGCCATTACAGATTTTAGGACGATCAAAGCCATTACAGATTTTAGGACGATCAAAGCCATTACAGATTTTAGGACGATCAAAGCCATTACAGATTTTAGGACGATCAAAGCCATTACAGATTTTAGGACGATCAAAGCCATTACAGATTTTAGGACGATCAAAGCCATTACAGATTTTAGGACGATCAAAGCCATTACAGATTTTAGGACGATCAAAGCCATTACAGATTTTAGGACGATCAAAGCCATTACAGATTTTAGGACGATCAAAGCCATTACAGATTTTAGGACGATCAAAGCCATTACAGATTTTAGGACGATCAAAGCCATTACAGATTTTAGGACGATCAAAGCCATTACAGATTTTAGGACGATCAAAGCCATTACAGATTTTAGGACGATCAAAGCCATTACAGATTTTAGGACGATCAAAGCCATTACAGATTTTAGGACGATCAAAGCCATTACAGATTTTAGGACGATCAAAGCCATTACAGATTTTAGGATGATCAAGGCCATTACAGATTTTAGGACGATCAAGGCCATTACATATTTTAGGATGATCAAGGCCATTACAGATTTTTTTTAGGACGGTCAAGGCCATTACAGATTTTTAGGACAGTCAAGGCCATGACAGATGTACGTGCACTACATGTGCCCTAAATGTTTCTCACAATTTAGCAAAGGTTCATAACTACAGCTCTGTCTTCTCGCTTCGCTACTGGTGATTGTAATTGCGTTTCGGTGATGTCTGTGTGTGTGCGTTTGTGTGTATGTCTGTGTGTGTGTCTGTGTGTATGTCTGTGTGTATGTCTGTGTGTATGTCTGTGTGTATGTCTGTGCGTATGTCTGTGTGTATGTGTCTGTGTGTGTGTCTGTTTATGAGTAGGGCTATAATTACTCTGTCTAATGACAAGGAGAAAGCCCCACCCTCATCTCCCTCTCCCCCCTCCCCCGAAACTCTCTTTCTCGTGTTTATATTTTTTAAATTTTGTTTCCCTTAATGATACAAATTATGTAAATATGCTTTTTTTTTAAACCATCACGTGACATCGTTGTATCACACACACACACACACACACACTTTTACCTTTTTTATAACTCCAGCATAACACCATTTCCCTTCCCTTTGTTCGAGCACTCTTAATTCCCACTTCTCCTAAACTCATTAAGTCCAGTGCTTCCAGGTCGTCGCCACTTTTTTTCAGCTACATTTTTTTATTTATTCTCTTCGAAACTTGAATTATTATTTTTTATTATTCCAAAACAAAGCGATAACTCCGAAGTGTTTCTAACGCAACTCCAGCCCTCTATGTAATCTCTGCTATGCAAGTTAATTCTCCCGAATAGCGCCCCCTTCCTTTAGATTAACATTTCATTCGCCCTGTCCAGCCCCATCCCAACAACTCACGCGTCTGTATGAAGTTGGCGCGAGTATCAAGTTTCCCTGCATACGACGGAAGTGACAATTAAAATGAAAAAGCCCGCGAGATCTAGATCGTCTGCTCCCGAAAGAAACATTAGCGAAGTAATAACCGGCGCTGTTTTGGCAGCCCCCGGGGTAGGGGGGAGTGGAGGGGCAATGTTGAGGTGTTTTTTTTTTAGATGTTTCTTTCACAGATTTGTGTGTGTGTGTGTGTAGGAGAGAGAGAGAAAGAGAGAGCGAGGGAAGAAGGAGAGTCGTAGAGGAGAGAGAGAGAGAAGAGAAAAGGAGAGTAACAGAGAAGCGAAAGACGGGAATAAGAGAACCTATAAAAGATATAAGAGAGTGAGAAATAAAGAGAGTAAAAGAGGGAGAGTAAGAAAGAAAGACAGAAGGAAGAAAGTAGAAAGTTAGGAAGAAACATGAGAGAGTAGAAGATAAAATGGAAGCAAAAAACATTTATGAGAGAGGTTAAGAAAGGAATAGAAAGAGAAACAGAGAGACTAAATGCATGAGACGTAATCATCTTCTTTTTTGAAGTAATGTCTGTATCGTATAAGATAAAGATAAGATAAATAAACGCCATATTCAAGTTTGCCCAAATAGAAGTCTCTACAACTTTATTTCTACATTAAGAAATTAATACGCCTACATCGGTTTAGTTGTACTAGATGTTTGGGGCTACAAACCAATGACAAAGTATTAACAGGTAAGCAGGATAAGGAGCAGACGTTCATATTTTTTCTATAGCACATCGAACATGGGAGTGAACTTAGATTTTAGAACAGCG
The DNA here is from genome assembly GCA_030265305.1 of Biomphalaria pfeifferi. NCBI lineage: Eukaryota > Metazoa > Mollusca > Gastropoda > Planorbidae > Biomphalaria > Biomphalaria pfeifferi. The sequence goes on from JASAOG010000414.1 coordinate 23,868, forward strand.
ATTTCCATTTGACAGATGAGAAACTTTTTTTTTAAAGTACTTTTATATTTCTTCTCTTTCCTAATTCCAGCCTGCTCAGTAAGCTCTGGTACAATCTTTTCTGAGGATATACTATGAAATAAAGAAAAGCTCTGCTCTTCATGGAGAACATTGGAGATTCGAACTCTTTCATTCTCGGCAGTTTCGTTTGGTAAAACAAAAGTTCCCCTTTCAGACCTACGGTTAACGAGTGTGTCATATGGCCAGCAAAACGACCAACCGCCTTTACTTTTCCCCAACTAATGTCATTAGAGATGGGTGGACTCAGAGGTGCCCAAATATCCCGAAAATAAAAAATCCCAGTCTTCACCAGGATTCGAATCCGGGACCCCCGGTTCGGAAGCCAAGCGCTTTACCGCTCCTTACGTTAGGTAGCGAAGCGGTTTATTCTCCCATGAGTTTGGTAATTAAGTGGTTGATTCTGCCATAATAAAAAAATTGGACTTAATAGATTCTTATAAATGGGTTAATTGATTTCGTTTGGGACAATGAAAACCTTAACAACTTATTCTTGCATTAAGATAAGATATGATAATTTTATTGACTCAATCAAATGGAAATTCAGTTTGACTACAATTGACAAGCTCAGCGAAACTACTTTACAATGACAGTATAGATGAAAAATTCGAACTACATTCACACACGAAACACATACACATTCACTACCAGCGCTTTATGAATTTGACTTCTATGTACTTCTCGATGACGACAGATGATCGTGTAACACTCTGTCCGAAAGTGGGATAAAAAAGCTTTAAAATCTTTCTGTTTTAGCCCTAATGGAAGGGAGACGACCACTTCGTTCAGATCTTATGTAACAGTGGTTTAATGGGTGCAGTTTGTCCTTAAGAATCGAGAGTGTTTTGGAAAGGCATCTTTCATGAAAAAGCTCTTCAAGAGATGGTAGCTGTATTCGAGTGATATGCGATCAACCTGCTTCTGTTCAAGCAGCTACATTATGTCGAAGAACGACATTATTAATAGATTCAACTAGAGAGTAATGGGCGACATATGTTCATTATTTAGGTGGACTTAATTCGTACTGCAGGTTATGACTCTTGTAACCAGCAACAACTAATTATTTCCCTTTACCTATCCAAACAACAAGATACGAAAAGCCGGGACCCATTAGCTATACAGATATATTAATGCATGTAACAGTAGCCGAACTGTAACAATATTATGTGCACTGGCCAGGCTGCTATACGAGTAGGCCTAATACATTGTTACAGTAGAACGAATTTCGCCCAGGCCTGTTGACAGGAAATATGATATAAATTTGTGATTTTTTCTTCTCGGGTAGAATGAGGGTGAGGGGGGGGGGGGGGAATGAAGGAGAGTGGATTATATGATCCGGGTGTCTAAGTTACTTAATCTTCTGAAGATGAAAGGTCAAGGCTTAAGGCGACACGGAAACAGGGGAAAGGAAAAGAGAGAAAAGAAAGTTTTTGAAGAAAAAAAGAGAGAATAGAGAAAGAAAGAAGAAGAGTGACAGAATAGAGAAAGAGAGAAAGAAAGAAGTTGAGAAAGAGAGAATAGAGAAAGAAAGAAGAAGAGTGACAGAATAGAGAAAGAGAGAAAGAAAGAAGTTGAGAATGAGAGAATAGAGAAAGAAAGAAAGTTAGCGCGGCCTTCGGCAGCTTGTGGAGAGCGGGCCAGAACCGGAGGATGTACACAATATGCATGGCACGACCCAACCGTAGTAATGGGCGCTGCCAATGTGGAGCCCTCAGAGCTCGTTGGTGTATCCGGTGTAAGAATGCATAAATATTGAAAATCAACATTTTTAAATGGTTTTTTTTTTTTAATTTTAACTTATTTTTATTTCACACACGGCAGAGATAATACAAAATCTGATTTGTAAATAAAGATTACTGAAAATAATCTTTAGTAGAAAAGTCACCATTGTTAAAAATGTAGCTTATTTACCTTAGATTAGCTCCCTTTATATTACAAAGCTAGTTAAAAATACAGAATGTAAGAGACTCGGGGCTGGAGGCTATTTACTTTGAACAAAATGTTTTCGGTACGGCACTCGCATAGATCAGCGCTCCGTTTGTCAATATCATAAGTGGGTGTGGGGCGGGGTGTCAAACGGTTTGAGAAACAATAGTCTTAACATTTGGATAAAAAAAAAGAACTTACACTATTCTAAACTGAAAAAAAAAAATATATATATATAGTAGATGCCATTAATATAATGCACATTATATCAAGCACGGTCATTGCGTCTGATAAAGCGCGAGTGGAAGTCCATTGTAGAATTAGCATTATCACAACGGTCATTTATAAGACAGATCAAGAAATATAATAAGTAATTAGATGTTTGTGAAAATGTTTGTTTATCAAAAATATTTTTTCCAGAACTTGATTTCTTTAAAATTTCCAGAAAATAATATTTGTCTTGATAATCTTATGGCGCCCTCCTCTCCCCTCCCAATCAATACGCACGTGTTAAGTCGCTTCCGGTTTAATAATTTTTTTTTTTAAAGGAAACCTCAGAATTTGCGCTATTCAATTTTAGCTTTATCATCATAGGAATCCTTGGGCCGTTTTTGTGGGCTTTCTCTTTTTTTTTTTTACACTATTAGGTAAATCTAATCGGGTAGTGCAACGGAGTGATTTTCTCCCAGGTGTAAATGAAATGTATAAAACTCTGAATTGGTCACTAAAATTAGCATAATAAGGTTTGTCTTTGAGTCCGAAGATTAATGACGAATGCAGTATTTCCCGTGGCTACGTGACTCCAGCTGTGACCTACATATTTTACCAAAAAATGGCGCAAGCATAATCATTGTCCGCCGGTGGTCAATTTAGATTTTCTTTTCGCCGTCTACGTCTGTCTTCGTCAGCGGATTTTCTTGTGGACTCAAACGTGTATCCCGCGGCCTTTTTAAGGGACCTCCAGCAGTCTCGTTCTGAAGCTGCGTGCAACCAGGTTCCCCTTTTCAATGTCAGTTAAAGCAAGTTGGCGCCTAAGCTGGTCGTTAAAGCGAGAAAGAGAGTGCGACCATAAGAAGTCCTTCAGTACCGGCATCTGACAGGCAACGAGAATGTTCCTAGGAATGTTAAAGGCATTGAAGGTATCTGTGAGGTCAGTTACTATTATCCCCTCGTTTGATATAACAATGGGGGGTATATTGTTATTTTGATCGGCCAAAGCCAAGTGGTGGTGTATTAGCTTTGCAACTTGGTTATGTCGAGCTAGGTAGGCAGATTCTGATAGGGCTGAACATCCTGCTATTATTATTATTATTATCATTATCATTATTATTATTATTACTATTTAATTTCGACAACGTGAGTCTACGAAACAATAGTTTCACATCGGTCCATATTTGATGGTTTTCATTGTCTCTTTACATTCCAGATATGACATAGATAGGATCCTAGAAACGCGATCCGCTGCGCGACGTTAGTGTTACTTGGCTCTAGCTATGTCACAAATGTCTTGTCACGTCATAGATAGACTAGTCGTCATGAAATTCGAAAACTATGTGACTTTTTGAGAAGTGCAGAGCTTGATGTGTGGTCCATTTTTTTTGCTGTTGTTTTTTTTCACCAAGTGAATGGAATTAAAGATTTACAAGTCGCAAATGCACAAGTGATTATAACATTAGAGATCAGAGGTTCTCAAAATCTATTATGAGTGGAGAAGGTGTGAGAGAATGAGACAGAGATAGGTAGAGAGAGAAAAACACAGGCAAGGAGAAAGACACACACACAGTGGTAGAAAGAGACACACACACAGGCAGGGAGAGAGACACACATACAGGCAGGTAGAGGGAGACAAACATGCAGGGGGAAAAAGAGACACACACACATGCAGGGAGAGAGACACACATATAGAGGCAGAGAGAGACACACAAACACACAGACAGAGAGACACATATAGGCAGAGAGAGAAACACACACAGGCAGAGAGAGACACACACAGGCAGAGAGAGACACATACTCAGACAGAGAGACACACAAAGAGAGAGAGACACACAGGCAGAGTCAGAGTGAAAGAGTAAAAATACATAGACAGAGAGGCAGTGTGAAATAGAAAATAGAGAGGCAGGGAGAGAGAGTAAGGGTGATACAGAAAGAGAGTGAGAGAGAGAGAGAGAGAGAGAGAAATGGAGTTTAAATACAGCACTAAATTTGACTGTACAATAGATAAAGGGTGATTTTCTCTAAATGATTCTATTGCTCAGAATAATTTGAGAACTTCTGCAATTTAAAACCTTCCCAATAATGGACAGGAAGATTGGATGTCGTACAGAAACGAAGCCAGCATTTATAAATGGCAAACTATGTAAAAAGTCTCAGCAAGGTCTTTCTAGACACGAACTGAGCATCAAGTCCAAGTCCAGGACAAGGCGAATGGGCCAGCTGAGCTGATACAGAGGTACTGAGCTGATACGGTGGTACAATTATCAACGGTGAAGCATTTGTACAGTCATTTTTACGTGTTGCCAATTGTACAGTATTGGTTTTGATTTATTGGACATATAAGTGTACGTGACTTGGAGCCTTGAGTTGTTACGTTCTTTGATAGAAGATACATTCTGGCTGATTGAGGTATTGATAGAAGATACATTCTGGCAGATTGAGGTATTGATAGAAGATACATTCTGGCTGATTGAGGTATCGATAGAAGATACATTCTGGCTGATCTGTTTGGGGAAGGGGGGGTTAAACTTGAAAATCTCTGGAGTTTTTTTTTTAACAAATTCAAAACCCCATTTTTCTACGCATATAGAATTTGCTGAGTGTAGTTGGATTTAGACTAATATTAAAGAGGGGTTTTCAACCTCAAAACTCTCTGTATGGGGATCTTAAACTCAAAACTATCTGGAGTTTTTTTTTAACTCAAAGCCATCTGGAGGTGGGGGGTTCAAACTCAAAACCCTACTTGGCTTTGCTACGCTCAAAGAATTTTAGTGTGTAATTTGCTTTTTTATTATATTGAAGAGGTATTTTTTAGCTTCAATCCCACTGGAAGGGGGGGGGGGGGGTTAAACTCAAAACCCCTGTGGCTACGCTCATAAAATTTTGAGTGTGTAATTTGCTTTTTTTTCTATTGAAGAGGGGGTTTTATCGTAAATTTCGGAGGGGGTTTTGAAACTAAAATCTTCCTTAGCTACGCTCTTGGAATTTGTCGTTTGCATTATTTTTTTTTTTTGTTTTTTGTTTTATAGAAGAGGTGGGTTTAACTGCAAAATCCTCTGGTAGAGGGTTTTAAACTCAAAACCCCATTGACTGCGCTGGGGCAAGTGATGGTTTAGTTTTAAAATCACACCTAAAATAAGCAAAATTAAAGCGAAAAATCAATCATGCAGAGGCGGGGGGTTCATTTACCGGGGGGTGGGGTTATTGGCGGGGGGGGGGGGTCTGAACCAAAATGCCCCCCTGGCTACGCCCATGCCCCCTTTTAACAAACTACATTGAAATAAAAATAAAAGCAATGTTACATGTTTACTTTAATGTACGGATTGGGGTCAATGTAGACACAAAGAAATGAGACAATAGCTCTAAATCTAGTCCTAGGAATTCTTATGCTTTGTCCTTGTCTAATAGTGTAGGGGAATTACGGTGCCGATAAAGACAATGTCCCATTAAAACTTTTCTTATCACCAACACTATATTTCACTTGCGTTTTTAAGCCAAATCACCGTATGAATACATGACAGCACAGCACACAGCATTAAGTGAACAATACAACGCATAAGACAGAAAAAAATACACACCATAAAAATGCTAAAAAACAAAGCTTATATTAAGTGTAAATTGTATCAACTTGTTTGGATCAGTCACGTGATTTAATTTGTTATAGATCTAAACTATTCTAGACTTACAATGATAAATCTGTGTGATTAGAAATATTTCTTTATCCGTTGCTTTTTGTTCATGCTTTTAGCTTTCTAGGTGCGTCAGGATCATCACGAGGATGAACTCCGATTGGGAATCAAAGCGGAAAGAACTAGTCCTCCCGTAGTGATCTGGCAAGAAACAGGGCCGTCGATGTAATGCCCCGTGGCCCCCATACAGATCTAGTGACTGTTCACACATGTCCCCCCCCCTTAGCTGGGGACACTCTTACAAGATATGCGACACTGTTTCGAAACTCTCACTACAGTGAAGGCATCGGGAGTCATTGTTCGGACGGAACCAGGCGAAGTGTGCCACATAAGAACGGTGTTCCGTCCTACACAGAGCAAAGATTGCTTGTTCTGACCTCATCAACCGCCACCACTGATTGTCGCGATCTGGGTGATGCATATGCTGCCAGACATCACGTGCACTGTCGGATTCCTCCCAGGACTTTAACCACTTCTCATAAAAGGAGTGCTTGGATTTCTGCCGTTGCCTGTACAAACGTGTTTAGTGCTTCGGGATATGTAGCTGCCAACTAGCCCTCTCTGGTGAGGACTTCCGTAGCGATGTCCACTTAAGGCTCGACATGAAACGCATACCTTTATTGAACATTTTGACCCGGGGAAGGATTTTATCCCGTGGCCAGGATGGGGAGTTGGCTCTTCACAGACCCCTCTGTATGGAGGACCCCAACAACTAGATAATCATTTAATCACATCCGTTTGGTCATGAGTCACTGTACCTTAAGCCAACGCGATGGGTTCCCACTATCCATGCGAGGTCGGAGGCCGAGACCACGTGGGGGGCAGGGCGACTCCATATACCTATAATGTGCCATTGCTTCCCGTGGGAGACTCACCACCAACCATATCACCTCCGATGGGGAACGGTGCAATGGGTTTGGAGGGGGTAGTAAGCCTTTTTAACATCCTCACCAAGTACTCGCGCTAGAGCGGAACTATGGTAGCCCATTGGAGGTGTTTGCTCTCGTTCTTAGATTTTCCGCTTCCCAGGACGACGTTTCCACGGAGGTGGCACGCGAAGGCGACGGGAGCACTTCCTCCGTGCTAGGACTTTCTTCCGCCTTCTATCACTTGTCTGGACCAGTTGGGAAAGAGAAAGGGATGGGAAGTATGGGATATCTAGATGTTGCCGCGATCGCTTTTTAAATGCATAACAAAAAAAAAAACGTGTTCACTCAAGGCTCAAGCCTCATCAATTCATTTTATACTGCCAGATCTGTCAAGTATGGTTTCTTTCCAAACAAAATAATTAATTACCAACAGTTATTCAACTATTTTTTTCAAATGGATTATCGTTTTGTCGGGTACTAGAAATAATCGTACAAAATTTCCAATCCAAGATTTGGTGTGAGAGAAATACACTGTACAAACTCTTTACCAGACAGACAGACAGAGTTGATAAAAGCTGTAAAAAGATCTTAAAAACAAATAAAAAAATAAAAAAACAGCTAACAATATAATAGTCAAGAAAAAGGGAAAAAACAAAAAAAACTTATAGAGCTAGAATCTAGATGACACATTGCTGTTGACGACGACCGTTGACTTGTAGCACCAAACTGCTGGTACACAACTAAACTACTGTAGGCGTGTTATATCTTGTCTTATAAAACTTGAAATAATTTGAGTAATAAATCTATATATAACATTTATTACAATATAAACAAAGTTAACTTTAGATAAAAGGAAATAAACATAGTAGACTTAAATAATAATATAAAATGGTATTTTAAACAAAATCTTATCTTGCATTATTTACACTGCATAGTCACCAACCAAGCGCTAACTTCTCCTTAGCATCACAATAGAAAAAAAACACACACACACACACTTAATGGCAGATATACAAGGAACAAAACTTTCATTTGTAGTGAATTAGGCAAATAATAATGTTGAAGAAGAAGACTGTTCGAAGAGAAAAAACAAAATTCGCAAAAACCGCATATTGGCCAATATGAACAGCATGTATGCTCTCCTGACACAGAGAAGATTTCCCTGGGCTCGGACATGTCACCCGCATGCCAGATGGTAGAATCCCGAAAGATATCTTATATGCTGAGCTTGTGGAAGGAGTCAGGCCCAAGGGCCGCCCAAGACTAACATATAGAGATGTCTGCAAGCGAGACACGAGAGCCACAAGCATCAGTGAAAGTATGTGGGAAAACATAGCCAAAGACCGGAGTGCATGGAGACAGACTGTGCGTGCTGGGACAACCCTTGCTGAGAACAAAAGAATTGAAGCGGCCTTAAGCAAGAGGGAAAAAAAGAAAGCTGCCCTGTCCGCTATCCCTAAATCAGAGGCATACACATGTACGAATTGTGGCAAAGTCTGCCGTTCTAGAATTGGCTCGATTAGCCACACCAGATTCTGCTCGTCTCAAGATTAAGCCAAAACCAGTGACTCATTTGAGCGCATCCATTGCCTTTCGAGACAAAAGGAGCCCTAGATATATTTAATGTTGATATTAAAAATACAACTACATTTACAATTAAACATAAAAATAGTAGCTTCAAATCAAAATGGAGGTTAACTATTTGGATTTATTTGGATAATCCTATCACAATAATGAACTCCGATTGGGAATCAAAGCGGAAAGAACTAGTCCTCCCGTAGTGATCTGGCAAGAAACTACTACTATCTGGTTTAATGAAAAGGTCAGTTTTGAATCTATGCCTATCAGCAATCAATATACATTCAATAACGGCCTTAATTGGGATATGGTATTTGATCAGGCCGGAACCAGGTCGTGCGGTTAAGTTATTACACTTCTGCTGGCACGAGGTACATGAGTAACATGAACCCTAATTGAACAGATCTTGTTTGTTTCGCGATTAAGCGTTGCGGCATTGACCAGAGAATTTACATCTGAAATCTGAAATGTTATTTTCCTGTTGCGTGCAGTGATAATGTCTGTGTGTACAGAGGGGGGGGGGGGGGGTATTGTAATTAAGTATTAAAAAAACCTTTTTTTTCAAATCCAATATATAAGAGGAAAAAACACATTTACGGGTACATATCTAAATACTGCAAGACTTATAACCCTTTTCTAAATAAAAACCGTACATATATACAAAAATACACACATATTAATACAGTAATAATACAGTATCTCACGTGGTTATGCAGTCCCTGCAGTGACCTACATATTATGCTACATCCAACACAGACATAAACGTTGTCCGCCGGTGGTCTATTTAGGTTCTATTTTTCGCCTTCAATGGAAAATCCACCTTCGAGGAGATACATACATACATACATACATACATACATACATACATACATACATACATACATACATACATACATACATACATACATACATACATACATACATACATACATACATACACACACATGCATACATACATTGATACATACATACACATACATACACATAGATACATTCATGACATACAAATGTACAGACAGACAGATTGGTAGGCCGATATAAACACAGAGAGATTTAAAAAAACAACATAACATAACTAATCACAATTTCAAAATAAAAGGCAATGTAAAAAAATATCTATGTGAAAGAATCTCAATACTGTACGAGTTATTTCTTTTTTTTTTCAATATCAAACAGAATAAATGAATTGCCATGATTTAATTGATAAGATAATTAACTAACCTGTTATTTTTTTAAAATTATTTATTCATGTTTTAACCGGGAATCGGAAGTGAGGGGAAAACGTGGTTAAAATGTGTACCAGACAGACAGACAGATAGACAGACAGGCAGGCAGACAGACAGACAGGCAGACAGACAGACAGACAGAGTGAGTTGATATTAGAGTTGTAAAAAAACAACAACACAATGTTCTTTATATTAAATCATAGCCTTGACCGTAAGCTGGAAATAGAACAAAACATAAATTTTAAAACTGAATTCAAGGTTGATATTCTCTTTAAAAACAAAAAACGCCTGCCAGTAATGTCATTAGCCGTCCCGAAACTTCTTCCGCCTATCTCAGACGTGGCGAGTAAAACACCTGCGCTTGAATAGATTACCGCAATCGTTAAAAGTCTATGAACTTCGAAGAAAAGAAACAAAATTCGCAAAAACCGCATCAAGTTGAAAGAAATTTGGGTAGAGACTTAAAGCAGGAACACTTTAACTCAGGGGAAGAAAGAACAGAAAACTTGACAAAATCATTTTTTTTTTCTCCATATTACCACTTCGTTACGAGATATAGGCGCATGAATTTCAAGTGTTTCTACCTGGGCATTTAGAGCAATGTAAAAATGTTACATTGAAAGAGGCAACACGTAACGAGCATTTTTTTCGGGGGGGGGGGGGAGGGGGTACGCTCGTGAAAACAGTTTAGGGGCGTGAAAGACAATACGCCCAGGTGTTAGGGTTATCTTAGAGCTGAGTTATTGGAATAAAAAATAAACAAAACTTAAAACCCCCTAGAGGTTTGGACTTACTGACAGTTCAAACATGGGAAGGAAGTGAAAATTGTTGGGGGGGGGGGGGGGAAACCGGGATGGGGAGGGAGGAAGGAGGACAGTAAAATATGAAAAATAAAGTGGGGGGGGGGGGGGGGTAGGAGGGAGGGAGAGTAAAATGTGAACATGAAATGAAGAAGAATGAAATGTAAACAAAAACAAAAATGTGGATCAAGTGGTTGTAGTACACAGTGATTCCTAACCTACAACAAGGTGCTATACGAGAAGGTGCTATACGAGAAGGTGCTTTACCATAAGGTGCTATGCGAAAAGGAGCTATACGACAAGGTGCTATATGACAAGGTGCTATACGACAAGGTGCTATACGACAAGACGCTATACTACAAGGCACTATACCACAAGGTGTTTTACGACAAGCTGCTATATCACAAGGCGCTATACGACATGCTAATATGCAACAAGTTGGTATACAACAAGGTGCTATACAAAATGCTATTCGACAACGTGTTATGCAGCAAGGTACTATGCGACAAGACACTATATGTGTGTGGAGTAAAAGATTGTGCTTTAAGTGGATCTAGTGCTAGAACAGTGAGTCCTATCCAGCCCCTGACAATGTGCTATACACAACCTATCGAAACTTCGGCCCAGGGTGCAAAATGAAGCCGCTGCGGCGCTGACCATTTTGTTTCAATGGACTCGGCGGTTTATTTCTTGACAAGCGTGTCGGCAGTGAATGTGACCGCGCCCCTGTAGTGGAACATTGAGTTTAATAGTGCAACAAAGCAGACGTGACGAGGCATCACGTGACCTAGTGGCATTTAGACATCAAAAGAAAACAAAGTCTAAACAATGGTCTGAATAGTTTACAAAGAAATACCTGCGCCGCCCCCCCCCCCTTTTTCCACCACCAAATTCGTGTTTGAATAATTCTACAAGGTTGCGGAATCTGACCTACAAAAAAAGCATACACATGTAAATAACAATAAAGCAATGTCTTGAGTTCAAAGGTTAAGAAAGAGTGCAGTACTTCATGGGGTTACCCAGAACCAGCAGAGATATTTGGGATGAATAAAAAGTTTTTATTTAGACGTTGTTTTTTGTTTTTTTTAAGCTTTTCTTTACGGCCAGTTTTATTTATTAATTAATATTCCAACTTTTGAAGGAACAAAATTAAAAAAAAAAAAAAAGGACATGTTTCCGCTGGGTTTCGAACCCAGGACCTTCTGCGTGTTAGGCAGATGTGACGACCAGTACACTGCGGAAACGCACATATACATAAACTTACAATTTATCACTTTAAATTTTTTTAAATCTTCAACCGGAGACATTGGTGACCCCGAACTGCAACGGCACTTGCTATTCTTTGATACATCTGCTGCCTCAAGAATCGGGAAGGACTGCTGTGTGGGCGACATCGTTCCTCCAAAACTAATGCCCAGACATTCATCTCATTTCCATGACATGACAGTGGCGTAGCTAGGGTATTTGATGCCCTGTGCGGCAGTTCCTCATGGTGCCCTCCAAAAAAGAAAGTTTCTAATTTCGAAAGAAAGTGTATTCATTATTTAAGCAATGCTATGTCGCAAAGAATTGATTTAACACTAAAGATAATACAAGTGAATCTCTCGTACTATCTCGCCGGCAGACTATTGATAATTTTATCGACATAATTTTTTTCCACAAATTTTTCTACTGACGAATGTAAACAAATTAGTGAGTCGTAAATTCGTCATCGTTGATTATACGTATTATTTCATCGAAGAATGTTTTGAAAAACTTCGATTGCATGTAAGCCGCACTTACCACAATAGTAAAATAGATGCGATTTAAGATGGCAATATTCGGGGACGAACATTTTTTTTTTTTTTATAAAACTCCAAATCTCAATAAATTCTTGTTTTTGTTTTTGGAAGTTTGAAGACTTTAACAGAAACTGCGACAATTATCTGAAGGCCCCTGACAAAATTCGTTTTTGTCTATGTCGCTGGGAGAACCATCAAAATTTATTTCTACCTGAGGATTCAATAAAGGCGACTTAAATTCATATTGTTAAGAATCTCGCTATCCAGGCTCTCTGCAAACTGCACCGTACACCACCAACTTAAAGAACTTGACAACTCAGGGCTCCAAAGTAACGTAACACTTTAATAGTTGAATAAATAACAGCCAATACTGTACAATTGGCAACACGTACACTGTACAAATATCTCTCCGGTAACACCGTACCGACGTATCAACTCTTGCACTGGCCTCTCCATTTTGTTCCGGGCTTGCACTGGGTTCAACAGTTCAGGATTGACTTCACACACTAGGCTCGTTGTGTCGGACTCAATCGCAGACCAAGATCAAGACGCCAGTCGTCTCAACTGTACTTGACAGTACTCCGCAGTGAACCGTCGTAATGATCCGTAAGAACCACACCATTGAACTGTGCTGTAGTCGACCTTGTTCTGAACCCCTATCGTAAACCTTCTGTCGTGAACCTCCTGTCGTGAACCTTCTCTCGTGAACCGTGCTGTATTGAACCCCTTTTCTCAACCGTCTTGACTGCGACACCTCGCTCTTATATAGGGTCCCTACTGGCCTTCTAGAAGGGGACGGAACATCGCTCGACGTTTCTAGCTTCGTCACATGACTACATCCCTCGTGACCCTCCTGAGCTCTGTTCACGACGGCGATCCTTCCCGAACCATTCTGTCTTAACTTCCCGAACCGTCCGACCGTCGTAACTCGTCACGGTTGACCGCTCGTCTAGCGCTGGCCTGGGGCGATTTGAGTCGGCTGACTACACTCACACCACTACCCCCATCTATGCCACCACCAGGTTTATAACAATATTTAAAATTATGTTATTCTTTTGGGGCTATTATTTCATGAAAAATACAATCCAAAGAAGGTATTTCCACCAGTCGCTCTTTGTTGTGCTTTGATATCTTTTTTCGCCTTGCAATTTTTCCTTGTGGCCAATACGTCTTTGAGGCTCTGCATGACAATGTACCACAAAATTTTGATTCCGATTTTAGATTTGTACTGTGAAAAAAAATTGAGAATTATTTGCTTTTTAAACTTTCTGTATTATTTTTGTTTTGTTTTCGTGAGCGCTTATATTATAATAAATTCCTTTTTATTTTGTTGAGACATGTACTTATTCAGTCTTTCAGGAATGGATCGTACTTGGATGGTAATTTCACTCCAGGATATTTCTTTGATTTTGTACTGCCGATTCTTCTTCAGCTCACGGAGTGCCAGATTCTACTATAAGAGAAAACGCGTGATGTCCAAGTTTCTCTACAGATAATCTCTCCACATTTTCCCCTCTTGCTTATTTAAATCTTGAGCCTTGCTGTCATTATTGTTGCCTAGTCAAACTTCAAGTTCCTTCCAAGCAAGTGATGTGTACTCGAGAGGTTAAAACCACTTGGTTACGGTTTGGCCATCTTACAAGGGGCTTGAGTTCAACCACCACCACTGGTCCACAAAAGAGATAGGGCCATTACTAATTAGTACCACTTGGACTTGATCCATTCACAAATGCTGGTTTATGCTCTCTCGTGTGTTTGCGGCTCCTCTGGTGGATCTAGAAGTGTCCTAGCTTCGCCAAACTGACTTTCTTCTCGTTGTCTCTGACTCCACAGGGAGAGGGAATCCATTGCATCACCATAGGTACCTTATGTTTACTATATACTACTACACACACACGCCATTGTTTTTGTCAGTGGGGCAGGCCACGTTTCAGAGCTCTCTGGAGGTTGTAGTCAGGAAGGTGAGTCTGTAAAGAAGATCACATTATTCAGTGTCCTAATCCAAGCCAACAACATAGCAACACACAATATGAGCATAATGATAGCAATACTGCAATAAAGCGATCGAAGAAGGCCATACAAATGTTTGTAAAATGTTTTAAACGTTTCGGGTGTTTCTTCAGAATTGACTTTAGTCCATACCACGGGACAACTTGGTATGGTAACGTGCAAAGGTTAAACCCGGGACCACCGATAAGTCCGAACGACAATCCAGCGCGCAAACCGCACGACCATGCAACCATATATAGATTATATGTTTTAGTATAAGGATTGAAGCTCACAAGTGGAACGTCCTACGGTTAAGGTTATAAAATTATTATGGAAAATATCCTAGGGTACTAAATAGGTAAGTAAAACTAAAGTTCCCCTTTCAGACCTTGATCTGTTGGGCTAGTATTGGACTGTGAAGTCTGTAAAAGATCTATCAATGGAAATATGAAGGCCAGATGTGATGTACCTTCTCTAAAAGAAAATTATTTTAAAATTGTTTTACTGTATTATTGACCATGCTTCAATTCCAAGCGACCCCTTTCGACGTTGGGGCATCATCCGTTTGCTTGCCAGCCTACCGGGTAAAAGCCCAAATGCCCACATAGCCAGTTCGCCCCTGGTTCTATTGTTGTACTCAGTCACTAAGACCACTGTTACGTTGTGAAGGTAGAGCCGTACTGGTGTGTTTTGGAAGGGAAATGAGGCCAGAGGACAAGAAACCAGTTCAGTGTGTTTACATTAAATATATTTATTCATTTCAGTATAAACCTTTTTTTTAAATGTAATTGAAGTCATTATATATGCAAGCCAGCCTTTATATGCCAAATGGTGCGATAGCGCATAGCTGTGACATAACAGGTGGGATGCGCGCACCGTCCACTTAACGGAAGCGCGACGTTTTGACAATGTGGGTGGGGTGGGTTATGGAGTGTGTGTTTCCAAGGGATTATGAAGAAAGGGAGCATTAATTGTTAGATTTTGAAGAAAAAGAACATATATTTTTAGTTTTCAAGAATGATGCAAGATAAGCGGCTCTGTCATAATCTATGAATATCTAGAGACGACTCAAGGACACCAGAGTATGAGGACCTGTTTTGATAGTGAGTTAGATTTAAAAAAAAAAAAAGCAATTTATGTAATTTCATCTCAAAAGAGACCTGTGCTTCTTCAATGAAACCTCTGCCTCTCCAATGAAACCTCTGCCTCTCCAATGAAACCTCCGCCGCTCCAATGAAACATCTACCTCTCCTATAAAACCTCTGCATCTCCAATGAAACCTCTGCTGCTCAATAAAACCTCTGCCTCTCCAATGATACCTCTGCCTTTCCAATAAAACCTCTGCCTCTCCAATGATACCTCTGCCTCTCCAATACTATCTCCAGCAATAATGTTAATCTCTAGATAGAGACAGAAGGTGTTCCCTTCTAATTGACTGGAAGAATAGAATCTCTAGATAGAGACAGAAGGTGTTCCCTTCTACTTGACTGGAAGAATAGAATCTCTAGATAGAGACAGAAGGTGTTCCCTTCTACTTGACCGGAAGAATAGAATGTCTAGATAGAGACAGAAGGTGTTCCCTTCTACTTGACCGGAAGAATAGAATGTCTAGATAGAGACAGAAGGTGTTCCCTTCTACTTGACCGGAAGAATAGAATGTCTAGATAGAGACAGAAGGTGTTCCCTTCTACTTGACCGGAAGAATAGAATGTCTAGATAGAGACAGAAGGTGTTCCCTTCTACTTGACCGGAAGAATAGAATGTCTAGATAGAGACAGAAGGTGTTCCCTTCTACTGAACATCAATGATACAGCCTGTGAAAAGACTGAAAATGTTGGCCTTCTCTATTTTTTCTTAAATGCCTATCTACTTTCTTTCCCCACGCTTTCTGTTTTTGATGTAAAAAAAAACAACACACACACAAAAACTCGAACCAGTGTACTTGTAGCTGATGCTGTAGTCCCCCCTCCTCCCTCTCGCCAGTTCTTCCACTACTGGCGCCCCGTGGGGTACGTTTGCAGGCAGTGACATTGTTGAAGTCACACTCCACGGTCCAGCGGTCTGAAAGCGTCAAAAGTGCACGAGCTTGGGGTGACGTCTGCTAAGCCAAGAGTTGACAGCAGCGCCCTCTAGCCGCTAGCATTGGCGAGATTTCTGGCGAACGTGTTCATAAACGTGACGTCATGTTACTCGAAAAAAAATATTATCTTTCGAAAGCATTAACTGAAATCTCTTCTTCTTCCCTAGTGCTATTACGGCATGGAATGGGTTGCCTGAGTCAGCCAGGAAAACCAACGACATGGCAGAGTTTAAGTCATTGATTAACATGCATGACTAGATTGAATCAGGGACACGCGTAGGACGTAATTATTGTGTCATTTGAAGTAACGTCTGTATTTTATAAGATTAGATAATCTCAAGCTTTTTTTTTCTGCATTCTGCTTGAGTGTTTCTGTGTGTGTGCATGTGTATTCTACACAATTTGTCGACTTTCTCGTGAATGAAAGGTCGAATTACTCACGACAAAGGTCCGCTACTTAAGACGAAGATGATCTTATTTACAACGAATATCTCATTATAGTATTGTTGCACTTTTTTTTTTTACTTTAATAAATCTGGCCAGATATTTCTTTCGAACTAGGATGAATAGTGCACTCTAGAGGTCATGAGAATGTGTTTCTTCAGCTCAGGGTCCAGGAAAACATTTTAAAATCGATCCGCCCACCCCTTACTACTTATCACCTTTTTTTTTCTTCTTTTTATAAGTATTGCGTTGTACGCGCGAGACGAATGCATTTCTGGTTCTCATAAAGCAGGAAAACGCTTGTCGCTGGAGTTCTTCCGCTGACCCCACTTTGGGATCTTACAGCGGTCCCTCAATCCCCTTGCAGCTGGCTGGCGGGGGGGGGGGGGGGGGGCTTATGGTGTATGTGTTTCCAAGGTGATTATGAAGAAAGGGAGAATTGACTGTTTGATGATGAAGAAAGGGAGCATTAATTGTTAGTTTTGTAGTATGATGCAAGATAAGCGGCGCTGTCGTAGGCTAAGTTACGTACGCCAGACGACTTCAGAATACCAGAGTGTAAAGACGTATTTATTGTGAGATTTGTTTTAACTTCATCTCAAGTTAATGTGTCTATATTGTAATAAAAGTTATATTTAGTTGGGTTGTTTTTTTTTCGCGAAGAAGTCATTCAAGTTATTTTAAGTTTTATATTTTAAAATATAATACGCAGTTAAGTTAGTTAAGTTGTCTACCAGCAGTATGGTGCTATAAGTCAACGACTGTCAACAACTGGGGGTGTGAATTTTTTTTTGGCCGGGGGGGAGTAAATATCTGTGAATTGTACTGCGTGAAAGGGTTTAAGAAACATTCTTACACTGATCGTCATCTGCTAAGTTATCTGTACAAACATTCAAAATACCTTTAGTTTTAGTAATACAATAGGCCTAATGCGATCAATATCGGAAATGGCCAGTGTACTTGAAAGAACAGGGGATTCCCCTAATAATTTTTTTAAAAAATCTTAATGGCTGCCGTGTTGAGAAAACAATTTGACTCTAGTCTAGATCTGGATCTACAATCAACGATGTAGGCCGTAGGATCTGCTAGCGGCTGACAACTCCACGCGATCTGTGCGCCAAGTTTCTTTTTTAAACTAGACTCCCCCCCCCCCCCCTTCTCGCTCTCTTCGCCCACTGTTAGTACTAACACCGCGGCCTCCCCCCTCCCCCCTCCTTTTTTTTTTCTCTCACAGCTGGGCATGCGCAGTAGGTCGGCGGATATGAACTGCGACACGAATTTTTTTTTCCTTCCTTCTATTCGAAGCCACACGACTGTTTGTTATTTTGATAAGGTTTTACAGAAGTGATGTCGCCTCTCGCTTAAACCCTCGCGTCTTCTGCTGGCCTCGGCATTTGCAGAACTTGTGTATTAGTCGTGGATGATTCGCGGGAAAGTAAAAAATTAAAGTTTTTTTTTTTTTCATAGGGACGCTTCATATCTGAGTATTGAACTCGCATTGAGGACTAAGATTTCACTTTGAATTTGAATATACTCTAGATCTAGATTAGTTTTATGGATTTTATATAAATATAGTGTTTCCTAGTGTAATTTATCTACATAATTGGATAACGCCGTCACTATTAAGTGATAAGATAATGTAATGATGTAATCTGTGTTTTGGAGTTTTAGTCCGGTAATACTTTTGTGACTGTATAAAAATATTCAATTCATTCCATTGTCGCATTGTGAAAATACACTTTCCGATCTATATATCTAGATCTACTTTTCTATCTATATATATTTAATGACTACGAGGGACTTCTACCTTCTTGATTGGATTATTTAGACTTGTGTGAATTAACACAGCGATTGTCTAGCATCTGTGACTTTTAATCAAAACAACCCTTTTTTATTAAAAGGTAAGTTGTCGTTCCTGAAATAGTCGTCTATTTTTAGATAAGCTTCATGTACAAACGACTTGCAATACATTTCATTAATGTCAAAGTTCAATAGCAGGGGGAATTCCTTTTTTTTTCTTTGAAAAGTGTAAACAAACTTAGATATACGTCTGGTCATACAATAATTGTATGGTATTCCCTGTGTCAATGTAGATTGGAGTTGCTAGGTGCTTCTTTTAAAGACACTTGAGCTAGTATATACATATAATGGATCTAGCATTAAAAAAGGTTAAATAGAAAGATCTTTTTTTTAAATCAACGAACAAAAGATTGCACACTCTATGAATAGCATTTTACATATTTAATAGCGATTTAGGTCTAGATTCTAGATCTATAATCTACTTCCTGACTTGATGTTTAGTAGGCCTATTTAAAATTATGACTGAGAAGTTATGTGAACTACACTTAGATCTAGTTCCAGACTCAGTGTTTGGTGTTTTAAAGTTGTAACTAGAAGGTTGTGCCGACTTAACTTAGGTCTAGTTATGAAGGAATGCTTGGTATGTCCCTGACAGCAAGGCTGTAATAACACTGCACTATGCTAGAGTTATGGGTCCTTGAACAAGTAATGTCATATAAATAGATGGTCTAAAAATACTAATTTCGTATCGATAAAAAGTCTATGTCTATTGAGTTGCTTAGGTATAGGAGACCGCGGCTGTCCAACGCATTCTTATCAGGGTAAGTAAGGGTGCGTAGGACTGGGGCGTCTGGGTATCACCTAACACCCTGATTGACACCTTAGCGACGAGGTATGACATCTGGTTATCCTTCGCTATGGATAAGGTGTTTGGCGTTAAATTGCCACTGTTCCAACAGACAAACCGATGCTGGCTGCCTCTTTAAGCCGCCATTTTTCACGGGTCTAACGTACTGGCTTGTACCTCATCATGCCGCTATTCTTCACGGGTCTTACGTATGACCAATACTGACCTGCACCTTTTAAATCTGCTATTCTTTTCGGGTCCTACGTATGACCAATACTGACCTGCACCTCGCCAATCTGCTATTCTTTTCGGGTCTTGCGTATGACCAATACTGACCTGCACCTCGTCGAGCTGCTGTTCTTCACGGATGAAAAGGATAAGCAGAGTGCCCCTTTACGCCGCCATTATTCATGACTAGAAGGTGGAGGACCGGTGCAAATGTTACATGGCCAAGCGACCATTGTTCTCGTGTAAAGTACATACAGTCGTAACGAAAACAAAATATCACTACGTATTGAGCGTGCTTGTCAATCGATGGCCAGTTGTCGAGCGTTAAAGCGCTGACTTCCAAACCTAAATGGGTGGAGCTCAAATCTCGTGATTTTTAGGCTTCCCCCGAGTCCATCATTCCCTAATGGCTGCTTTGATATACGTTGATGATGCAAATCGAATTGTCGTTGTGCTGACCACATGGCACCCTCGTTAACCTTTGGCCATAGAAAGAGATAAGCTTTACATCATCCCCCCCCCCCCCTAGATAAAAAGGGATAGCGTGCCTAGTAGTTCATTTTGGATTTCTTGGCTAATTCCATCTCTCTCATCCACGAGTGACAGTGAGAATGATAAAGCCTATTGTTTGTATTTGTCCTCGCTATAAGGATAAGAAATGTTGTTGTTTTTTTTAGCTGCATGCTTCACTGTTATATCTCTTATTGTTACTAGAAGTTTCGCTAGGCTTAAATGAACAGTTTTAGCAACGTCGAAATCTTACTCATTCACATTTCCTTGTAAAAAGACTGATAGCCTAAACAAGCTGGCGTTCAAACATATGCGCACACACACACACCCACAGACATGCATATTAAAATAGATTTTCTGAAGAAAAAAAAAGCTTTCGAATATTAACAAAAACAGAAAGCGAAAATTTCAATTATTCATAAAGTTGATGACTAAACACGAGAATGCTATTGCCCACTGTAAATTCTAGCCGCCGAGTGGCTGTAGAACACCGACAGCGCGATATACTAAAAACCATGTTTAATGTATTAGGACTAATAATATCCTCGTGATTCTGTTAAAGTCAAAATGCTTATATGTTAAAAGTACACTGCTAGTGATGTTACCTTTTCTTACCATAGGTTACCCCTCTTTCCTTTCCTCAGAGGGGCTGCTTATTCTTTTGATGCTTTCAGTTTTGTGGGCGCCTCTAGAGATGATGCTTATTCTAGTGCATGCTTTCAGTTTTGTGGGCGCCTTTAGAGATGATGCTTATTCTAGTGCATGCTTTTGAACATCCGGGCTACCAAAGACCGCGATTTCTTCTTTTTTTTTTTTAAATGGGCACCCGGTCCTCCCCCTCGGCGATGAGTAAACCGCCGGGGCGCCTTCCCCCCCCCCCCCTCAGGTGAATCATAGCTGTAGGTATTTCTGTCAAAACGTTGAAAATAAAAATGCGCAAATTATTTTTAGTCTTTTATTTTCCCCCCGGTATATTTAGAAACAGGGGCGACTACTCTTCTTCCATTTTGTTGTGTTTTTTTTTTCTTCTCTTTTTTCTTTCTACGTTCGCTTCCTCCCCCCCCCCCCCCCCCCCCCCCGCCCTCTCTCTTTCTTTTTGTGTTTCTGTTTCCGACATGTGGAGACTGGCGCGTGAAGCAAACCTGCGGTTTCATCGTTCGTGACGTAAGGCAGATGTGGATTACAAAGCGCCCCCCCCACCCCTTTTTCTTTCGCTGTTCTTCTCTAGTTTAAATATGTACACGCGTGGGTGTGTTCGTCAGTCTGTTTGACTAGATTCCACGGTAAGTGTATTGTGTTGCATTAAGGGTATCTTTTTGTATTCACACACACATACACACACATATATATATTTATATATATATATATATATATATATAGAGAGAGAGAGAGAGAGCGATCAAACATACCACCAAGTGGCATAGGTCAAAGCAACACAGATCATAGTAGTTCTAGGTTTGTGAACACGTCTGTAAATTAATTATAAAAGTTATATAAAAGGCTTGTTTTGAGGTTCGGGATGGTGCAGTATTTCACATGGCTACGCAGGCCATTGCGTATGTTAGTCATGTCAAATTTGCAAGGCCTGCGTTAAGTATTTTTAAAATTGATAATAGGCTTGCACTGGACAATACCCATCTTTTATCTTTACCTATCCCTTAGTCTGTTGGACCGTTGGGGCATCACGCAAGATTTGTCAACCGTCTTTCTCCGTTCCTCTCTGTCTTTTGTCTTAGTTAGAACCTCTGTCAATAGCAGGCCCGTCCATTCTTTTATGTTGTCTTCCCATCGCTTTCTCTGTCTGCCTCTTCTTTTTTTTTCCTGGTACTGTTCCCTGAAGAAAGGTCTTTGCGAGCCACGAAGATCTTGTAATATGCCCATAGATTTTAGTTTGCGTTTTTTTTTTATGATAGTTAGCAGGTCATCATGGGGTTCAATCACTGCAGTAACCCTGTCTCTAATCTCTTGGGGTTTGTGATGCTGTCTTTAAATGTGATACCTAGAATACCTTCTGCAGCATCTCAATTCCATTGCTAGGGTCCTCCTTTCCAGCTCTTATATCACAAGCATATAAGAATGTGGCCATGACCAGGATGTGCATCAGTCTGATTTTGGTGCCGAGGGTTCTGCCTTTGTCTTTCCATATTATTTTAAGTTTGGAAAGGGCTGCTGTGGACTGTGCAATTTGTGCCAGTAGTTCAGGTTTTGTTCCGGAACGAAAACGGACCTAAACCTGAACCTATCTTTAACTCTTTCTCTCCTAACAGACGCTACCAGCGTTGATTCCATCAGAATGTGGTAAATAATTACAGAGAGAAAGAGTTAATATTATATAAAACAACAACTGTATAATAAGGTCGACTTCCACAAGGCATTCTATTTGGTGAACTAATATCCTGCCTAATATCAATCAATGATGCCCAATTTACGGCCTGCGGGACATGTCCAACCCATGCCGCGGCTATATCCGATCCATCATAGCTTCTGGGCATAGTGACAATGAAAAGTAGAAGACTAGGGCACCACTGAAATAGATCTAGAAATGTAGATCAGATAAGTCTTGTATAGTGAAAAAACTAAAAAAAAACACAAAACAATGAACCCAGCCCCCGTCCCCAGTGTTTTGGCTATTTTTTTTTCTTTAATTTGATTTTTTATTTAAACAACTTGCGTACTTCCCAAGTTAAATATATATATTAGAATAAAATTGGCCTGTATAATTAAGCAATAAAAAAAACAGCCTTCAAGATAGAAGAAACATGCCACGCCATACTAGCTAACAATAAACCTGCCAATACGCCAAACAGTAAAATGTAATTGGATCCCCCCCCCTTCCCTGTATAAATACAGTGCTCTCTCTCTCTTGCCGTCTTTTGGTTTAAAAAGCTATTGACCTCATTAATTCACCTACACCACAAGTTATGACAGAAACACGTACTCTCCGAGTTTAGTTTCAAAGTAACCGCAGTTCTTTTCAAGAAAAAAAAAACACGTGTACTTTAAAAAAAAAATGTACTTAAACCCGTAGATGATAACAAAAACTGTGCACCCCAGCGTACTTTCATCCGCGGACGCCCCCCCACCCCACCCCACTTTGACTCCGTGCATCGCACATCGTCAGCTGATTTTGTGTCTAATTTTTGTGTTTTGTGTCTAATTTTTGTGTTTTGAGTTGGCGTGATTTGTATCTGTAGCAGGGAGAGAACTCTCGAAATGTTCTAGATCTAGGTCTCATAGCTTTCGTTGGTTTGGAAATTAACGTTTTTTTTTTGTTGACCTAGCAACGGCTCCGACTGAATCCAAGAATTCCGCGAACGAATTAAAGAGCGCAGAAAACGTTTCAAGTGCCAAAGGAAAAATGTGCTTATAAAATAAAACCCTGAAGCGAAATTATGTGTGTGCGTATTTATCACGGTCATGATTACGCACTTGTCTCTTGTATTTCTGGGAATATATTCACATTGACGTTTCCCTAGAAACTGTTTTAAAGCAGATGGCATACTGGTATGCGAATGTATGGAAATACGTGCTCTTACATCTGTTTAACGACTTATTTTTTGAAATCACGAATCACGTTCTTTTGGGTTATATTGTGAACTGTAATCTCCCCGTTTTAAGCGCCTTTTTTTAAAAAAAAGTCATAAGCTGGGATGGGGAGGAGGGGGTTTCTTGAAATTATTTCCATCGCAATTAATAGTTTATAAAACGATGCTTTAGAAGGACTGTGTTATTCAAAATGTGTAAATAGGAGTGTGTCTGTCCAAATATATCGGTATCAGTGTGTCTGTTCAAATATATCGGTATCAGTGTGTCTGTTCAAATATATAGCTATCAGTGTGTCTGTTCAAATATATAGGTATCAGTATCCAAATATATCGGTATCAGTGTGTCTGTCCAAATATATCGGTATCAGTGTGTCTGTCCTAATATATCGGTATCAGTGTGTCTCTTCAAATATATAGGTATCAGTGTGTCTGTCCAAATGTGAATATATATGTAGCAATGTGTCTGTCAAAAAGTGTACATAGCAGTGTGTTTATAGAAAGCGTAGGTAACAGTGTTTGTTCAATTATTCTTTTTGCATGTGTAATAAATTAGGTCATTGTATGGGCCGTGCACTACTAGACAACACATGTATAGTAAATTTGGACAATATAAGGGCCCGTGTTCTACTAGACTACATGCGTAATAAATTAGGTCACTGTATGTGCCGTGTTCTACTAGACAACACATGTGTAATAAATTAAGTCATTGTATGGGCCGTGTGCTACTAGACAACACAGGTATAATAAATTAGATCAGAGTAAGGGCCTCGATCTACTAGACAGCACATGTGTAATAAATTAGGTCATTGGAAGGGCCGTGTGCTACTAGACAACGCATGTATAAAAAATTAGATCAGAGTAAGG
Organism: Biomphalaria pfeifferi; assembly: GCA_030265305.1. NCBI lineage: Eukaryota > Metazoa > Mollusca > Gastropoda > Planorbidae > Biomphalaria > Biomphalaria pfeifferi. The sequence continues at coordinate 48,314 of JASAOG010000414.1, forward strand.
GCCTCGATCTACTAGACAACACATCTATAACATTCCTTCGTACAGTACTATCACCCAGACCAAAAAAAAAAGTATTTATCTTTATTAAACTACTATGCTGTCATGTAAGACTGTCTTCCAATGATAAAGAGCTATCTATTTGTCACAATGGTCACATGACCGTCTTAAGGGATTACCCTTGTGCCAGTCATCTAGGTACAAGCCTTGCAGACCTATCATCTGTTTTACTTTTGAGTTTAATGTGGCTGTCATCGCCAAAATGTGAACTGTCAGCCAAAAAAAAAAAAGGTATACTACTTCGAATCAGTGGCGCAGTACTGTACCAGTAGACACGGGTTTAAGAATACAGCGGTTCGCCCCCCCCCCCTTTTGTTTAAAAAAGAAATTGGACGGTTGAGTGTTTTAAAAAGTTAAATTCACATAAGTAGATGTCCACAAAATAATGAAGAGTCATGTGGTTGTGTGGTGCCGGTATATGATGTGGAAATGTCATGTGGGTATGTGGTGTCTGCATATTATGTGGGTGAGTGGTGTCGGTATGTCATGTGGAAATGTCATGCCAAATTATCTTGTATCGTGTATTTTTGTTTTATCTATTGCCGCTGTGGGCCCCGTCGGTCAAGAAACCGGGTGCAATGAGCCCCCCCCCCCCCCACCACGCTCCACGGTTGCAACACCGCATGCTTTGAACGCAACTATATGAATAATCCATTACATATATAATAAATAATTGCACCAACAATTTTTAACGCATACGAGATACAAAGAAACACGTGCTGGGGTGTTTTAAGTTGGGGGGGGGGGGCTGCGGTGGGATAAGGGGGCAAGACGGTGTAGTTAGGGCGCGCCATTTAAGTCCATATTACATTTTAATAAAATGTGACAGGTTTCTATAAATAAGGCAATAGAGCTCCCTGCTCCGTAGCACTGTCACACCAAGTGAACCAAAGGACCTGATCCACGCGCTCGTTAGAAGCTAAGACCCTCGAATGACGTGATTTTCGGAACAGCTGCACCATTTAAATGGCAGAGCAGGTCGATTAGTGTAGATAGAATGTACACTGTCACCCTTCCCCCCTTCTCCTATATCCCTCCCTCCCTCTCTCTCTCTCTCTCTCTCTCTCCTTACACGGTAACAGTGGTTCTCTCAAGTTGTTCCACTCGCTTACCCCCACTGTTGTCTGTTGCGCGACCAGTCCAAAATCCCCATTGTAGCGTGACTTGCGCTTGCACAAGTGAGATTGTGTGTGGCTGTCTTATCCTCCTGGTATTGTATAGTATACCTTTCTTGTGTGAGGCTGACAGAGCACCCTGATCAGGGTCGATGATTTGTATCGAAAACACAAAATTATTAGGGACCTCTTTCACCGGCGCACTCTTCAATAACTATTCGACATTTTTTCCAGGCTAACTTTGGGCTGGGTGAGCGTGGAGGTCGGGGGGGGGGGGTTTACACTTGGAAGGGGGTTGGGGGGGGGGGGAGCGAGGAGTGGGTTCAGGGTAAGTAAATACTACCCTAATGTTACGATGGGACGTCCCATTGAAAAGACGTCTAAGCTAATGTACCGAAGTTACGATTTAGGTCCGGCTCAACCAATGCAGTCCCGAGGCCTTAGTGTAGAATTAATGGATACGGGGAGTTTAATAAATGGCATCCTGCATTCAAGGATAAGATCGAAACAGAAGGGAGGGGGGGGGATTTAGTTGACTTGAAAGGGATTAAAGTTATCGCAAAGAATAAATAAAACATGGCGCTGGAGATTAATGGAGAGTATCGTGTCCTAGGTCGCTCCTGCTGTTTCCTGATAGTGTTTTAGTATGAACTTATTTTGTGGCTCAATCATCCTCCATGTCAAGGTGTTGAGAGCAGGGTGGCTATTCACGTCTTACTTTGACGTCTTACAGTTGACTTTCAGTATTCAACAGAGACGTCTTACTGTTTACTTTGACTTTTTTTTAGTATTCAACTAATAAGTCATACTTTGACGTCTTACAGTTTTAGTATTCAACTGTGACGTCTTACACTGGCGTATTTTATGTCACTTGTGTTATTTAAACCAAGAGTCACGTGATCTGTTTGAATTCTGCAATGGCACCAAACACTAACAAATACGAAATGTCAAATTTCTAGGAAAATCGTTACAGCCGTTTACAAAATCCGCGTCCAGGTGTGTGATGTGGGGATGTCATGTGGCAATGTGATGTGGGGATGTCACGTGGCTATGTGGGGATGCCATGTGGCTATGTGATGTGGTGATGTCATGTGGCTATGTGATGTGGGGATGTCATGTGTCATAACGTACTCCTACATTAAGCTGTGCTAAAACCTATAATTGTAGTTCGCAGTGTAGGATATCTCATCTTAAATTCACACACGAACTAAAGCTATTTTAGGTTGTCTCTTGGTCTGTTTCCTCTCGTTCGTTTAGTGACTTTCTTTTCATAACATTTGTTATAAACTTTCTCATGTGAACTAATTCTAACTGCAAGGAAAGATAATATCAGACATATACGTTCCTGTATGCGAATTACCTTCTCTTTATCCCCCCCCCCCCCCCTCCACCATACAGCCAGCCTTTTGGTAAACACACAAACACACTTTCCTGCATTTTGTGACATAATTTATACCTTGCGGCCCCGTGGCTGTAATTATGATGATGACATGGCTGCCCCTGAGTTATTGATGAGAAGATTATTTTTTAAGCAGCGCGCGAAATAGCAACTCCCAAAGAAAATGTCATAATTAAGTTAGCTTTACACCCAGAACACGAGTCTTGCATTACTTTTAGAGCACATTAGGGAAGTCTCTCTTGTCAGAGATAAATATAAGTGGTTTTCTTTTTAAGCTTTACATAATGTAAAGAATACAGGAAACTTGAAATGTATAATATTGTTATAACCCTGCCATGCACACCGCCATCCAAGCTAGTGCACAAGGTGCGCACTATTATTGACTTGACTAGGAAGGATGTTGACATTAGAGAAGAGAGCGAACGATTTCCGCCCACGTCTAGAGCCGAGATGAAGATGCTGTGCTCAAGGCAGATGTCCTATGTGTTTGTCATGTTTCCATGTAAATAAACATCTGTGTCTCGTTGAGCTGCCTCCTTTCAGTTATTACAATATTTTAGCCTGTTACGGTGATAAGATAAGATAATTTTATTGATCCAATCAAATGGAAATTCAGTTTGACAACATCAGCATAACTACTGTACAATAACAGTATAGATGAAAAAAATTCGAACAACATTCGCACACGAAACACATACGCACTCACAACCAGCGCTTTATGAATTAGACTTCTATTTACTTTTCGATGACGACAGCTGATCTTGTAACACTCTGACCGAAAGTGGGATAAAGGAGTTTTTAAATCTTTCTGTTGTGGAAAGGAGACGACCACTTCGTTCAGATCTTGTTGTTGTTCTTAAGAATCGTGAGTGTTTTGGAAAGGCATCTTTCATGAAAAAGCTTTTCAAGAGATAGTAGCTGTATTCGAGTGATATGCGATGCCATTTTAATTAGTCTATTTAGTCTAAGTCTTTGTGCCAGTGAAGTATTACCATACCAGCAGGTGATGGCAAAGTTAATCAGACTGCTGATGGTTGCTGTATAAAAAAAGATGTTAGATTTTAATCCGGTTCAAATCCATTCCGTTGCAGGCTCTTCATCTCGCATTGCTATTAAGAAATATCTATGGAGGATAAAACTATATATATAGCTGCCTTTTTTTGTGTGTGTGTATCCGGTGTACAGAATACAGGAAGTGTTGATAAACTAGGTGTTTTACGGTCTGGTGTTTAATTAATCACTTTTTAGCATTCCAGAATAAAAATGTTAAATCTCTTCCGTTTGTTGCTCATTTTATTTTATTTTTTTTTAGTTGGCGACAATGACGTTCAGTTTAGCGTCCTTGACATTGTTTAGTTTATCGTGGCCACGTGATATTCTCTGTAATCGATTGTCATAGAAACAGTTGAGACTTAGAATTATCTTCCCCTTGCATGGTAACGTGTGATAAGCCTTGATCTTGTAGTTGTTGATGGCAGCCTGACTTCGGCAGATTTCTCAGGAGATGTCTGAGTTTCTTGTACGGGTGTATTAGATGCGCTTAAACTACTACAGAACAATGCCTACATATCTAACAAGGTTAAAGGACTTAAGTCCAGATCCGTTATTTACTTGAATGAAATTCAATACTGAAAAGGCAACAGTCGAGTCTCTGTTCGTAATATGCAGTTGTCCCTTTGAAATCCCAGCACCAGCTGACTAATATTAACATAAATAAAGTAGACCCGACTAAACCGTGACGTCAACTACGGTGCGTCTCTATACTAAGTGTCTAACAAACGTCTAAAAGGGAAATGTACTTTTTAGATACACAAACTAGGTGGATTCAGAAATGTGCAAGTTACATTCAGCAGTACGGCCAACTACTTGTGGACGTCAGGGTTGTCACTAAAGTTATTCCCCTTGAGGTATTTTTAATGTTGTGTAGTACGTCATACAGACTTTTGTAACTGAAGATTATTCGTTAAGTACCTTTTCATTTCAACAATTATTGTCTACCATACAACAAAGATTTACTGGACTCCACCGTCCTTAGCAACTGTGTTTAAAACTATTTCAACTTCCCCTCAGATCAAGACTACCTAAAAGAAATTGTAGCTCAATTCTCTGCATCTTGGGGCGAAAATTAAATCTTACTGTGCTCCCATTCTGATGTCCCCCCCCTCCCCTTTAACATGGCCTTGTGGAGTGTCACCGGAGCATGCCGATCTTGTCCTCCAAAGCCGTATAGTTCATCGTGAGGCCCATACAAGAATGAACTTAAATAGTTTTGACTTCCCGTGGTGCAGAGGGCCGCAACAGTACTTGGCCATCGGGCTCTGGGGCGATTCCTCTCAGTTGGGTCCATGTCCATCAGGATGTCCTGGCATCTTGGTCTACTGATCTCTTCTCAGTTAGGTCCATGTCCATCAGGATGTCCTGGCATCTTGGTCTACTGATCTCCTCTGTTAGGTCCATGTCCATCAGGATGTCCTGGCATCTTGGTCTACTGATCTCCTCTCAGTTAGGTCCATGTCCACCAGGATGTCCTGGCATCTTGGTCTACTGATCTCCTCTCAGTTAGGTCCATGTCCATCAGGATGTCCTGGCATCTTGGTCTACTGATCTCCTCTCAGTTAGGTCCATGTCCACCAGGATGTCCTGGCATCTTGGTCTACTGATCTCCTCGATGTTTGCTTTGGTCTCCCAGCTTTTCTCTTCCCGTGTTTGTTCCTGTCTAGATCCTGTCATCCAAACTTGCACACGGCACTAATAAAATCCATGTAAAAGAAAAAATGTATGGAGAATTGCTTGATCTGGAAACATTTGAGCAAAATCACCTTAGAAGTAGGTCTAGAAATCTCAGCCCCCCCCCACCCCAATGAGAAAGAGAACGCAGAAAAAGATGATTGACTCGTTAAAAAAATTAAACATGAGTTCGTTGCAGATTCCACACGTGGCACATATAGTAACTTAATGCTCATATAATAATGTTTGAATGGACTATTGCTATGCGTGTGTGTGTGTGGTAGATCAAGAGTTATAATCACTGTTATTGTCATTACTTGTCTCTTTGTTAGTGTTCCTCCCAAAACCACTCCTTCTGCTAGACCACGTGACATGTGACCCAACGTTCATAAATCTGTGATACTTAAGTCTAAATACCCCCCCCCCCCCCCATGAGATTATGTAGAAGGCAGGTAAAAGAGAAATCCAGGTACTTCATTGTGTTACGTAAACGTCGTGTCCTTTAGTTAGTGTGGTCAGGGCGCTTCTCTTCTCGGACCGTAGCTTTGAAAAATTCATATGACTTTAACTTATTTTCTTTTTTTTTATATATTGCACAGTACACTTATTTATAGCGCATTCAGACATTTTTCCCTCACTGATATAGATGAAAGCTGGCAGTGTATGACCTCTGAAAGGTCGTGGGACATATTTGAGACTCAATGAAAAGCCTTTGCTGAACATAGGCGCAGAAAAGAGTCCTTGTAATCACAACAAATTTCCATAAGGATCAAAAAGCAGTCTTAGTCTCAAATAGATCTCTCACGGCTTCGTGTACATTGGTTGTGGTATAATATGTAGGTCGGAAGTGTGTCTACGTTGTCACGTGAAACACTGCACTGATACTTGTTCTTCGGAATTGAAGCCCATGCCCTACATCTCAATTACCTGGGAACTATGGGAGGGGTAGTTCCTCCTGTCCAGTTCCCAATCGGAGTTTTTCCCTTATCATTGGCTATGGTTCATACCTCTTTCTTAAACTCATCAATCTATTTGTGGCATCGTAATGCAAGGTGCCTCTGCTTCTTTAGGACTGACACCTTGCATCGGATCGTCTGCAACATCTCCCCGTAACACCTCCTCCGCAGAAGCGGAACTATAAAAGTAATACAATACTTCCGTAGAATCTTTATAAAAAAACGAAACAAAACCCAGTTATGGTGGAATAAATCAAAAGGTTAGAGAATACTGATTAGATAATTATAAAAAAAAAAACGTATCAATAAATGTTAATTTCGACATGTAAGACATTGGCTAATTATTCAAATTTCTGTTGTGACATGAAGCTGTCTGGTGAAAGGAAAGTGATTGGTCTCTGATGGTCTGGGGCAACAACTTGACATTCAATGTGACTCGCGAAATGGTTTCATTTATACCTGGAGATAGGGAGAGAGAAAGAGAGAGAGAGAGACTAATAGAAAGAGGAGGGAATTGGAGAGTGGGAGGAAAATTCGGAAGAGGAATAAATAGACAGAAGAGAGTGAGAGAGCGAGAGATAGAAAGATTGACCGAAAAAAAGAAAACAATTTGGAGGGTGAGAGAAAGATTGAGAACGAGTCAGGGAGAGAACGTGGACCAAGATGGGCAGCAAGATTGAGAGAGAATTAAAGAGAGAGAGAGCGCATGATACAAAGAGTGAGAGAGAGATTATAAGAGAATAAATGCTCTTATTGCCATCCACATTCAGGCTCTTCCATTGGGAGGTCTCACTTGTTTAGTGTCACTTTATTACCTCACTCTCCTTCTCGGTACTGCCCCCCCCCCCCCCATTACATTTTTGTGCTTGCATGCAATGTCACTAACATAATGTAATACTACAATAGATTGTGGGGGGGGGGGGGCGTATAGAAGGGCTTGGTGTGTTAGGAAAGGAGACCACCCCAAAGTGTGTGTGTGGGGGGGGGGGGGGATAAGTTGCCACTTCATGAGAACAATGGCCGACCAGAACGTGTATTTTCAGACTTAAAGATAGTCCATTCTGGTGGATGAGAAGGGGAGGGGAGGGAATGCATAACAAACATCATTCAAGAAAGGGTGTAATAATGGAGAGACAGAGTGACAGGGCAGAGAGAGAGAGAGAGAGAGAGAGAGACAGATAGAGACAGAGACACACACACAAACATAGATAGAGAGATACAGAGACAATGCGACAAAACTAAAAGCAACTATTACATTGTAGATAAATCAAGCAATCCACCGACATACATAAACAGCCTGCAATCGTGGGGAGGAGGGGTGTCGGTGTGGGGAGGGGGCTTACCATTAGAGGATTCTTCCTAAAGAAATAAGGAGTGGGAAGGGGGGTGTGCAGTCTGTAAACAAATGGTTTACTGTCTGCAGTGCAGTTTAAACACTACTTAAAAGTGGCCCATGTAAATGCCGACTCAGCAAGGCTCTATTTGAGGCATGAATGGAGCAACAGAACAAAATCTGTATACCAGTGCAATAGTGTTATCACATGAAAGACATTTTGGATTTATCTCTAGGTCTACTGACAGCCTTGCTTATGCTTTTTGAACCCGCATGTCACTGACTCCATATCGGACTCAAGTCACAATGAATCTAGTTTCTGTCACTATATAGAAAGTTTTTTTTAATGGTTCTTTTATAATACCTAATTTTTTGTTCTCTCTCTCTCTCTCTCTCTCTCTCTCTCTCTCTCTCTCTCTCTGTGTCAAGCTTCAAGGGTTCGAATCGAGACCAGTCGTTATTGAAGGCCTGAACACTGACCTGCAACGTCACAACCTGTGGGCAGTGGAGACCAATAGCTCGTCGCCACGTCGTACAGACCTGTGACATGGCAATAGGTAGAGATGGGAATCGAACCCAACTTTTAAAGTTCGGGTTCGGTTCGCTCAGATTTAAGTTCGGCTTGTTTCGATAATGATTATAGTTCGGTTCGGTCATAAGTGTGGTTCGAGTTCAGTTCGTTCGGTTCGGGTTCGGTTCGTTTCCCAACTCTAGCAACAAGCTATTGATTTAAACCACCCATATGTTGCGACGTTGCAACTCCACTTGTGTCTAAGAACATAAGTCGCCTGCACTGACGGGGGAATATGGAGATTTTCTCCGGTATGCTCGGCTTAGGACTCGTTTCTAACCTAAGCATCTTGAGATACGAGCCATCGATAATAAGGATGCAAAATTTAAATCCGCTTGGATCTTTCCCATACAGAAGATTGTTCAGACAGGCAGATGGAGACACGCCTCCACAGGCCTAGAGTTACAAGAGTCTTAGACTTCACTCGTTGGACAATAAGAAAAAAAAATGATATGCACCCATAACTTTTTTTTTTTTTGCGCCTGGTTCTGTTCCTTGAAGGAATGCTTAGTAATTCCCGAGACTGCACGAGATTTTCACGATTAAACTAAACAATGTCAAGGACGCTAAATTGAACTCCAAACTTGACAACTCGATAAAAGTCACAAACGGAAGAGCTTAACAAATTAGCTCCTACAGTGCCAAAATGTGCACAAGATGTAGCATGTAACTTTTTAAAAACACAGCCTAGCAACCCATCCTTTATTTTGAAAACCGGATACACCTAAAAGCTGGCTATTTTAAGATTACCCGCCATGTATGAAAACCTTCAATAGATAATAATAACCAGGCTTTGTACTCTTTGATATTTATAGATACGCAGCTCTTTAAATTTTGTAGTCAAATGTGGGTCATTCTTATTCGATTAGTACTTCTCCCTTTAAAAATTCAAGCTGGGTTTTTCCCTTTATCGTACGTGAATTCGATTGGATTTTTTCCGATCATGTTTTTTTTTCTTTCGGCTGATTCCCAATTAAATAAATGCACGAGACTCCGAAATTTTAATTGGTGTACTTACTGCAGCTGTAATTAGATATTGTCCATTGCCCCCCCCCCTACCCCAACAGAATAACACAGTGTGCGTGTACTAAAAATGCTCAGACATTGTTGAAATTTGTTAATTTTGAAAATCACTCAATGTTATTCCGCCCTGTTCACTTAACACTGCTCATTATATGCCCTTTATTCGCTTAACCCTCCGCGCTCAAGGACTCTGCGTCAAACCACTTGGTGATTAAAAAATACTCTCAATGGAGATAACGCCTTACATCTGCGGAGGAACGATGGATCAGTTTAACTCGTATCCATCATCCTCGTCTCTATTGCCTTCCTAGTTTTTTATAAAACTAGTACGGCACTTGATAAATAGAATCGATTAATACACAACTATGCATAAGCATTTATACCATAATCATGTCGATTCAAGATTGTGTCCTTTGTAACATTAAAATTCTGCTTGCATGGTCAAAGAATCACTCTTTATTCAGATTTCTTCTGAATTCGTCTTCACACCTACACGATTGTCTAACTTAGATCTAATTAAAACAAAAATCCTTTATACAAGTAAACATGCCGTAAATCACAGACGTAGTTTAATCCCCCCCCCCCCCCCCCCCCCCCCGGGCCAGAAAAAAAAAAAGAAATGTCGGCGGATTGTGCTTAATTATATTGTTTTATTGTCCCGCTGAAAGACTGGACATAATTTGTTCTGTCTTCTTCCGATAAAAACTTTTCCGCATTCAAGTTGAACTTCATTCGCCTCACGGCTGTGTCTTCCGGGGAGGCATCCTTAACCTCTTTATGGTATTTTAGAGTCAATTAATAAATATCTGTTACTAATAATATTTGTAAGATATGCATTTTGAGGTAAAATGGCAGCAAAAAGTTACCATTTTAAATTCGTCGATGGGAAGAGAGATAGAGAGGGGTAGGGGGGTGGGGGTGGGGTAGGGAGAACTACAGCTTGTTATTCTGACCTTTAGTCTGGGTGCCTTGTCCCCATGCTTCGCCACACCAGATTCTCAGTTTCCCACCACCAACTGGCGCCCCGAATGGGGGAGCCTGGTCACTGAACAAGAGTCGAAGTGTGACATATTTCTTGACCGAGGATCAAGTTGACCTTTACTCCCGCAGGTACCGCTGGGCTTAGAGAGCAATGGCTACTTCACTCTATCTGTGATAGTAAATGATATTGTTTTGTCAGGCCCATCTCGTTACTGTAACCCAGTAACCCACATTGCTGACATGTCAAAAGAATGCGCTAATTAACAGATAGGTGGGATAATTGAATTCCTTTTAGGATTATATATATATAGAGGATCTAACATGAATAAAGTTAGCATTTACACAGACAAGAAAGTGTTTGTTAGTCTCTACTAGCCTACTATTACACTATCTGTCTCTCTCTCTCTCACTCACTTGACTAAATGGAACCCAATAAAAGCACAGACATTCAAACAATCACGTGACATGTATCTTCTAATGACCTGTTTTTGTTTTTGAAAAGATTTGAGGTAGTCTGAAAGGAGAGGGGGGGGGGGAAGATACAATATGAAAGGAGGGGGCTGATGGTTTTAAAAAAAGATATACTCATTTTATTGAAAAAGTTGGGAGGTATAAAAGTTTAAAGGTCGCACAACTGACCACTTACGTGAGGCATGCATCACTGACTCACATTGTCACGCGGCCAGCAGTCCATGATAAAGTGAGTTTAAAAAAAACAACCTATAACTTTTGTATAATATTTTAAACTAGGGACACATGCCCTATTGGAGGGTCACCAGAGAATGTGCTGCACTATGTCTAGTTTAGCAAGAGCCTATTGAACAAGATACTGGCCCAGGAACACCGCTTTACAATGAGAACAAAAAAAGTATGTCTGACCTTGAAATCGCCCAACCCTACTAGATTTATTTTTGTAAACATTTATTTTCATTTTTACAAAAAGCTTTTATCGACTCTGGTGAAACATTTTAACACGTAATTTCTCCCACATCCCTTCTCTGAACAAGTTTGAAACTTTTCCACAACTATTTATTTTACCTAACATGCTAAAATTAAGTTTACTATTGTGAGTATATAATCGAGAGAAGGTTATATTGTGCGTTTAATGTGCATGTTCAATCTTTTCATGATTTCAACGAGTGGATTAAAATAATTTTAATTGGTGAAAATTTATTCTGTTATCAGTTCAACCAAAGAAAGAATGCTGGGCATCGCAGTGGAACCATTGAAACTTTGACTACATCGTGTGGTTCCTGAAACTACATGGACGTATTTAACTGTTCAATTTAATCGTTACACATATATAGATTGACCAACATGGTTCGATGATGACCACTTTTGTCATCCGGGGGAGGGGGGGGGGGTTAGGGCCTTGCACTGGGGTTTTGTGCCTCCTAGTGTGGCTGCTGAGACCTAAGTGAGCCCGGAATGTTCGGCTGCACACTGGGCAGGTTATTCCAGCTGGAGCTAGTGTCCTTGCACATACAACCGAAACCTATTTTCATTAATATAATAGGGTGTAATATTAAATAACAGCAATCATTGTCACCTTATATACACCTGGGCGATGTCTAAGTGGATGTAGAAAATATTATTTTCTGGTTATCCTCGAAGCCTCGACGTCTGCCTCGGTTAAAGATGCGGGCTCCCGACTCCCTCCCCATCATTCTCTACCAAAAGCAGAAGTCGATCAAGATTGGAAATATCATCGCTGGTTGGTCGCCCCCCCCCCCCCCCCCTTTGAAGTATAACACATCACTTTGACCTACTTGTAAGGTGTTCGTTTATTGATTTGAATTGAGGTCATCGGTGAGAAAACTATAAATGAAAAGGTTCAACTAGTGGGCAATAACATTAGGCTATATTTCTTACGTCAAACTTTGCCACTGCGGCATTTTGTTTTGTGAAATGCCGGTATTGTCGTATGGACTTTAGCTTTAAATTTTGAAAATGAAAACCATTAGAGGTATAGGTCTTAGTGAATTTATTTAATAGTGTACACTACACTCTGTTGTGGTATGGGTCTTATTGCATAAATTTATAAAAAGTTCGCTTTTCTTGTGGTATATGTCTAAATGAATATTTCGTTTTGGTGTCGCATGCCTTACTGAAGCAGATCTGGATCAGGCCAATGCCCATGGAAGAGAATTACCTACAACATTTCTTCCTCTGTTTAGTAAAAAAGGGCTCGGATTTCAGGGTGTTCAAAGTGCGCAACAGCACATGGCCTTGATGATGAAAGGTTCACACAGAATTTCGCACACGTCTGCTGGGCGCTGTTTTTCTGTCTGTAAAATGCAATCACGCAGCTCAGAATGCAGACAATCATTGGCTGGCGGGGCTCTGGATCCGGCAGTGGGAGTCTAAATTGCTTTCCAGGTCCTAGCTGCAACTCTGGCACCTGGGTATTCTCAGATAGCCATTTCCAGTTCACAAAGGTCTCAAGATCCCGAGATTCGATTCTTATTAAACACTTGTATTGTTCCTAGCTATAATGGATTACTGTAAAACCTTCATAATAAATAGCGCCTCAAATTGTTTTCCCGTTTAGATAGATTACTTCTTTCCCTACCCTTTTCATACAAACTCCATACTTCCCCTGCCCCCCCCCCCCCCCTTTTTTTTTTCAATAAAGCACGTCCTTGACCCCAAGTAATCCTGGCTAGGCTACCCGCTCGATGGAATCCTCGCCCCTCCCAATATCCATACGTAATAAATGGAAATAATCATTTCATCTGGAAGTTATTGCCATAGAACTTTCAAATTACTTTTTCGTGTTCGAGTTCCCCACTGGAGATCCATTTATTCGATTGTCTTTCACTTACTTGTAATCGCTCTGTAATCCTATCCAAGTTTTCAATGAAAAATAACATGCTTAAATGTATCGTTGTCTTGTTCAATAAACTAATCTATTTTACTTTATCCTTGACTTAATCCTTTTCTAATCTATCCAATAATCCTAAAATCCCCTAACTTAATGTAAAAAAAAAAAGTTTAACAATCGACAACCGAGGCGCCTCTCCCCCCCCCCCCTCTGTTTTTTTTTTCATTTTATTTAATTTCTTTGTTAATTTCAAACTTACGAATTCGTTAACATGTTGCCGATATAGGAACAAATTAATTCTCGGCGTTCCTCCCTCATAGAGAGTTACCTCCACGTGTCCCTTGAAAAGTTGTTGGGAGTTACACGTGTTGTTTGTTTGGTTTGTTTGCTGATAAGAGATCGACCTCCTCCCCTCCCCCTCCCACTAATTCTCCCCTCCTCCCATTATCTGCACATTCCTCATCTACCCCAGTCTTGTAGTTTGTACAGCTATTATGCCATTAAGTGAGGCCCCCCCCCCCCCCCATTTACACACACACACACGGCTGCTTTACTCGTACCAAAGATCGACGCCCTACCCTACCTGTGACCTCTTCAGCAATTCATCGGAGGGGGGGGGGGGAGAGGGGCTGCCCCACTGCACCCTCTCCCATTCTCTGTCAACTCCTTTCTTTTACATCACTTTACATTACAACCAAAGAGATTAACCCACAAGAGAGGGAAACATACGTAGCATCCGGCGTTTCATCGTCAATCACCCATAGGGATGGTTCTCGGCCACCATGCGTTGTACTCACATACCGATAATTAAAGGTCACCTGTTTAGTGCAACACAGGTGATGAGGTATTGTGTGATCAGCACAACGACCTACCGCTCTTTATGTCTCTTCTTCTCTCGCTCTTTCTTTCATTCTCTCTTTCTTTCTGTCTCCTTCATTTCTCTCTCTCTCTCTCTCTCTCTCTCTCTCTCTCTCGCTATTTCACCCAAACAGAACATTTCCAGCCTCCCAATGTACGTAAGGTCAAAGTTTGAAACCCATTTGAACTTCTAGCACAATTTGGTTGAATGGGAAAGAACCAAGTTGACAGCGCTTCTATTACTCTATGACACTTTGTACTATTTTTTTTTTGTTAGCTTCTATGTTAATTATACAATTCTCCTATACAAGTTTTAGTTTCCTTTGAAAATGTTTAATTTAGACAATACGATAAAGGCATGACTTGTTAGTTGTTGTTTTTTTTCAACCCACTACTGGATGCAAAAAAAAAAACCAGCATATGTTCGCTAATTTTTTATCTTTTTGGAGTTTCGTCCCGTCAACATTAAAAATGATTAAATGTATGTGTGTGTGCTTGAGCTATAATACGAGAGCGTGTGTGTGTGTGCGCGCACGCGCTCTCGCGTAATCGCGCATGCGTGGATGGAATATTCCCCCCTCCCCTCCCCCCCCCCCCCCCAACAAACGATATTTGAAAGAAAAAAATAAACTCTTCAAAATTGCGCCTCTACCAACTATGTGAAACAGTTTATGTCGACATGAAGACGATAAGGTTCTGGGGTTCAAATATCCGCCGCCTACTCACGCACTCACTCGCAGCCCTCAGGTATTTTTGGGCGTGTGAGGGGCTTTGACTCTGTCCAGAGTGTTGATCTCCTCAGCTGGGGGTCTGTGGGATGCGTCGCGGTGCAACCAGGTTCACGCGCTAAAAGAAACAACTTTGATTTGGGGGCGGACGGTTTTAATTGAAAAAAAAAAGGGAGGGGGGACGTTTGGATACCATGTACTTAAGTTCGATGTTTGGTGTTCCGGGGGGGGGGGGGGTTTGTCATAAAACTAAATTTTGATTTAGAAAATTGAAAGAGCAAGAGAGGATGATGAGATCTGAGTGATTCGGAAACTAGAGAGACTGGCTTGAAGTTTATGAATCAATAGAAGTGTGTGTGTGTGGAGATAGTGACTTTGTGTGTGTGTGATGATGATGTGTGCATGTGATTTTGATGTTATGGAGTGTAGGTGTGAGCTCCCTGGGTGATTATGTAGAAAAGGTCTGTTAGTCTGGTTGAATGATGCAAGATAAGCGGTTCTGTCATAATATATGCAAAGAAAGGGAGTCTAGAAAATTGAAACAGTAAAGACATGGGTTTTTTTTGTTTTTTTTGTTGTTGTGTTAGATTTTGTTTAAATATCAGTTGTTTTTTTATTACTATTGAGTAGGTCTATGTTGTAAATCAAAATTTATGCTTAGTTTTGTCAAGTTATTTCAAAATACACTACGCCTACATCGGTTAGGTTGTACTTGCAATCTGGTGCTAGAAGTCAACAACCGACAAACAACAGTTGGTGATGTTTATGATTATAACGCTGTGTGTTTGATGATAGGGATGTTTTGTGCGAGGATTGTGATGTGTGTGTGATGATAGTGATAATACGTTTATGATGATTGTGATACCTGCATGATGATGGTTATGTGTATGTGCTGATAGGCATGTGTGTGTGATGATAGTAATGTGTGTGTGTGTGATGATAGTGATGTGTATGTGATGATAGTAATGTGTGTGTGTGTGTGTGTGATAGTAATGTATGTTTAATGATTGTGGTGTATGGGTGGTGCTAGTAATATGTGTGATGATAGTGATGTTCGTGATGATATAAGGATGCTCGTGATGATATAAGGATGTTCGTGATTATATAAGGATGTTCGTGATGATATAAGGATGTTAATGTGTTTATGGAAGTATGATGTTTTGCGATGATGTCGATGTGTGTGTGTGTGTGGTGTTGGTAGAGTGCTATGAGTGTGATGTGTGTTGATGGTGTGCATGTGTTTATTATAAATGCAGTGTGAGTACTGGTTCTACGTAGGGTGATACCACGACTAGCAATTATTATTATTATAGCTTTTATATAGCTTATATGCTTATAGCATGCTCAGAGCGCTTTTGGTCCAATCTCATTTGTGGACAAGTGGGGGGGAGGGGGGAGGGGGTATCTAGGAGTTGGTTTTCCGTGCTGCCTTTAGGCGCTCAGTAAACACAACTCATCCCGAGTCGGGTGTCGAACCTCGAGCTCCCTTCTAGGTAGCCAAGCACTTGGCCTCTCTCCCACCAATTAATAAATAAAATTTCCCTTTGTTTTTTTCTTTGAAATAAAAAGTTTTCAGTACATCCGGGGCCTCGATGATATCTCTCCATCGGTTCAATAAAAAAATGAGTCAATATTTGAGTTTCAACGAATGAACAGCTAACAGCTGGTTGTTTTATATATATATTGTTGTAAAATATTGTTTTGTTTGTTAGCCTTGTTTGTTACGACATGACGTCTAAATGGAATAAAATGCCCTTGAATATGACAAAACAGAGGCATGTCACGATGAATCTACCTGTTGAGGTGAAAGATGGTTCGACCCCCCCCCCCCCCCACCTCCCTCATCTGCTCTCGTCTGCCGGAAAAAGCCAAAAAAAAAAAAAGACAACGTCTAAACGCCAGTCTGTCAGTGCGTCTGTTTCTGCATGTATAATAATACGTCACCTCCAGACAATGTATACAATAGAAGTGGAAGTGTGGTCTGTGCATGTGGACATTGGTGATGCGTTGACTCATCAGTGGGGCCAGTGGTTACAAACATTATGATTTATTTATGTATATTATGTATATATGTAGTACTTTTACTTTTTTTTAAATTTATGACCTTTTTAATACAGACATATGACCTTTTATTTACAGTTATATATGATCTTCTTAAAAAGACATGACCTTGTTAAAAAGACATGACTTTTCATTTTGTTATTTACAGTTGTATGACATCTTTGATACTCACATTTGACATTTTATTTACAGTTATATGAGCTTGTTGGAGGTGCGTTGGCTGAGTGGTAAAGCGCTTGGCTTCCGAACCGGGGGTCGACGTTCGAATCCTTGCGAAGACAGCGATTTTATATTTCGGGATCTTTAACGCGCCTCAGAGTCCACCCAGATGGGTACCTGACATTAGTTGGAGAAAAGTAAAGGCGGTTGGTCGTTGTGCTGGCCACATGACACCCTCGTTAATTGTGGGCCACAGAAACAGATGACCTTTACATCATCTGCACCCTTTTTTTATATGACATCGTTAAAACAGACATGACTTTATTTACAGTAATGAGATATCGTTAATATGACATGACCTTTATTTACAGTAATGAGATATAGTTAATACAGACATGACCTTTATTTACAGTAATGAGATATCGTTAATACAGACTGACCTTTATTTACAGTAATGAGATATCGTTAATATGACATGACCTTTATTTACAGTAATGAGATATAGTTAATACAGACATGACCTTTATTTATAGTAATGAGATATCGTTAATACAGACATGACCTTTATTAACAGTAATGAGATATCGTTAATACAGACATGACCTTTATTTACAGTAATGAGATATCGTTAATACAGACATATGACCTTTTATGTACAGTTATATGATCTTTTATTTACAGCTATAAGACCTTTTAAATCGCGAAGTTTCAGTATTTTTTTTTTTTTTTTTTTTTTTTTTTTTTACAAAGACAATACTTCCATTATACAAGTGAAAATAAAATTGAATATAAAAGAAATAAAAAAAAATACTTATTGCTTTAGCTGGGTATAGAACTCGTACGTTAGCTCCATGTTTCAAGCACGTTAGCCACTCAGCTAGAATTGTGTAAATGTATAAGTATTTATTGGTACTTTCCTTTTTATAGAACTAGATCTACCCTAAAATTCTGATTTAGAGCTCTATAAGATCTTGTCTAGATCTAGAGGGAGGAAATGGAGCGGGGTAAAGGATGCTCTTTTTGTCTTTTTTTCTACATCTATTATTCATTCGTTATTATGACCAAACCAATCGCTCTATAAGTGGTATAACGGAGGTGAGCTAGTGTCCTGTACGCTATACCACAACAAAGATTAAAGGCACTGAGTAACGCATGTAGCAGCAGACAGCAAATTTATCTATATTTTTTTTGGGGTCAGAATTTTGTACATTTATTTTTCACTTCATATTTTCTTTTGTTTTATTTGTATTCTGTTAACGTGCCGGGGAGTTCAACGCTACACTAGGGCGTGATGTTCTCAGCTGCCAGGCATTTCTAATATTAGCTACATTCTAGTTTCTCCTCTTTCTTTTTTTTTATATTACATTTTTTTTGTTATAAAGCTTGATATCAGTTTGGTTTTATTTTATTTTCATTTTATTTTATTGTTTTTTTTCAGTTTGATGAACTTAGGATGTGCAAATAAAAATTTAAAAAAAAAGCTTTTATGACGTCACACTCAACCACGTGACCCCCCCCCCCCTCGACATGTCAAGTTTGCTAACAAGTGCATCTTAAGGTGTGTGGAGGAGGATTCTCTCCCCTTTCTCTTCAGCCGGTGAATGTAGTACACGAGGTCAAGGTCAATTGAAAGAAACAACAAATAAAAAAAAAAAGAAGTTAAGGAAAGACCACAAAGTTTTTCAGGACGCCCACAACGACGTCTTCTTCAGCCCGCACACGGCCGAATGTCTCTGCGGGCCGTATCATGGTCTGCTTCGTGAAACTGGCGGTCCTCTCGCCGCCAAGAAAACTTCATTTCCGCCAGCTGACCCACCGCCTGAGCGCGAAGAGCTCCGGCACCCTTAAACTCGTAGAGGCCAGGAGCGCTCTAGTGACGGGTCTCATTCTGCTGCTCCTCTGCTGCCAGCTTCAGCAGACGATGGTGTCCGCGTTGTCCTGTGAACCATGCGACGTCGCCACGTGCGTCAACGATACGAACTGCCCAGGCGGGATGGTTCTCGGGCCCTGCCGGTGCTGCTACGAGTGCGCGCGCCAGGTGAACCAAAGCTGTGGAGGCATATACGATCTCTCAGGAACGTGCGACAAGAACCTGCATTGCGTGAGGCCTTTAAGTGAGGATGTTACATCAGAAGAGAGTCTTGTTGGAATATGCATGGGTAAGTAGGCATTCATCTCGTCTTCTCCAGTTTCTCTTGTCAGAGATCACTAAGTGTTTCTTGTTGCTTTTCTCGATCGCGCGATAGCTAGCGACTGAAGGAGGCCAAACAGTTTGAGCTAGACTAATGGCATTGAAAATTGGAATATTTCACGTGATTTTAATGTTACTATTAATAGCCAATAGTTGTAAAAAGCGGTGTATTTTTTTAATGAAAAAACTGCTTGCATAAGTGATTTAAAGAATTAGATTTAGAAAAGAAAAAAGTAGCCTTTGCATCAGAACTTTCAATGGACCAAAATATTATGATGTCGGATTTTCACTATCTTTTCTAGTTTACGAGATCTAAACGGCAGGGACGGACGGACGGACAGATATTTCATACAAAACTAATAGCGTCTTTTCCCCTTTCGGGGGCCGCTAAAAATTGATACGAAGATTAACTGTCACGTATTGAGATTTTATTCAAATTAGAGCTGATTTCTTTTTTATTTAGCTGGCAACGGCCAAATTCAATTTAGGGTCCTTAACATTGTTTAATTAAACATGAAAATCTCTACTAGGAGGAGCCAACTCTATACCTATTTGGGGGGGGGGGGGATTCTTGTATGATTCTGGATGGCCGTGAATGATATTATCTAACTAACCCTAACCCTTTCCTAAAAAAAATATATCTTTTGTGATGACAAAGTTTTGAAATGATCTCCGATGCTGCTGTCAAAATAATTTAGTTTGTTTCACATGCTGTTAGCCTGCTCAAGTTCTAACAGTATAATTATGCTGATTGTGTGTTTTTGGTTACGTTATAGTGAGTCTAGATCTGATGACGCAGACTTCTCTGGGTCTGTTAGAATAGATCACGAAAAATACAATTGAAACTTGGATAACTACATTGAATACACTTGATTCGTAGAATGAACGGGCGCTAAACATTCTTTGAATAGAATCTCACTCTATTACGAATTGAATTGAGAAGTACACACTTAAGAATTTACCTTTTTTTTTTTTTTTTACTTTTACCCCATCCCTTAGTCTGTTGGACCGTTGGGGCACCATGCAAGATTTGTCAACTGTCTTTCTTCATTCCTCTCTGTCTTTTGCTTTGGATAGAACCTCTTTCAAAGGCAAGCCAGTTCATTCTGTTATGTTGTTCTCCCATCGCTTTGTCTGTCTGCCTCTTTTTCTTTTTCCTGGTACTGTCCCCTGAAGGAAAGTCTTTGCGAGCCCCAAGACCTTTTAATATGGCCATAGATTTTTAGCCTGCGTTTTTTTTTTTTTTTGTTAGCAGGTCATTGTGGGGTCCAATCGCTGTAGTAACCCTGTCTCTAATCTCTTTGTTTGTGATGCTGTCTTTAAATGTCATCACTTGAGAATACTAAAATATAAATGCAAATTTACAACTGATCATTGTTCTCTTCCAATTTATATACTAAAGTCTGCACTTATATTCTAGTAGTGTATATATTGAAAGTAGCTTAAAATTTTTTTTGAATCGGTACGTAGATATCTGTATTTTCTTATATTATGTTGTTGTTTTTTTTCTGGAATAAATAATTGAGTTTACAGATAGTATGGCACCAAACTGTCCGTTGTCATTAGCAACGTACGACGCGTGGCC
Source organism: Biomphalaria pfeifferi (assembly GCA_030265305.1). Lineage (NCBI taxonomy): Eukaryota > Metazoa > Mollusca > Gastropoda > Planorbidae > Biomphalaria > Biomphalaria pfeifferi. The sequence continues at coordinate 68,882 of JASAOG010000414.1, forward strand.
TCTTTGTTATAAGTACATTAAACAATCTGGCTAGATATGGAAGCATTTACTGAACTACCAACCACTGCCTTGATGCTCATGCCTAAGGTGCTGATGTAAAGAAGTGTACACTGTGACCGACTCTAATGTGTTTTGTAGGGGAAGAGTTCAAACACTGATGAGTTGTTTACCTTGTGTGCACAGGACACAGTTCTCTGCCTCCCCCCCCCCCCCCCCCCCACACACTCATTTAGGTTTTGTTTCACGGTCAGAGTCTTTCATTTTGTTTTTGACAATGTGTGTCAGGGTCACCCAACCGTCCAAAAGTCAATGTTTCTGCGTGTCATTCGCCTTTATTTTGGGGTGAGAATGTAGGGGAAATAATCACTAGGCAATATTCATTGCTTGGAATAGAGAGCTGGCATAAGCAAAACAACACGTGACTTAAGTCCATGGTCTTAAAACTCACACATTTCACACGATTTGTAGACCGTCTTTCTGTATTCCTCTCTGTCTTTTGCCTTGGATACAATCTCTTTCAATGACAGGCCTGTCCATTTTTTTTTAAATATTGTCTTTCCATCGCTTTCTCTATCTGCCTCTTATTCTTTTTTCCTGGTACTGAAGAAATGTCTTTGAGAGCCCTGACGACCTTGTGGTATGGCCATTAAGTTTTATTTTGCGTTTTTTTTGACAGTTAGCAGGTCATCGTGGGGTTGTGATTCTGTTCTAATCTCATGTTTGTGATGCACTATTTGTAGACCGTGAGACCTATGCTCCTAAGGTTGCTTCTCAACGCCATGGCTAAGATTCTCCTTTCTAGTTCTGCAGTTAGCGTCCAAAGATTTCCCTGAATCCCAAACTACGAGCACACGACTGAGAATGGGATTTCTTGAATAGTGTGTCTTCACAAAAAGACGTCCACACACATCCTTGAATCGCGTTGTAGAAACTGTTTCAGGTTTTGTCCACCATTCAGTACGACCCACGTCATCACGTGGCTATGGGCCAAGACCTTGACCTGCCATAAATCAGGTCAGGCGAATGACATTAGCCGCTAATTTGTGTGTGTGTTAATTTGTGGTTACGTAACTCAGGGAGCTTTATTTGTGTATACACCATTATAGTCAGTCCGACATATAGCGAACACACACACACACAAACACTTTCGTGCGGCAGACATCTTGAAGTCCAGGTGAGAGAGAGAGAGATGGGGGGAGAGGGGTGGTGGTGGCCGGTACCTCTGACAGTTATGTGATTTAGGGACCTTCTGAGGACAAGTCCCAGTGGCCTAGTTATTGCGATTACAGGTGAACTGCTGGACTGAGCCAGTTGGAAAAAAAGGGGGGGGGGCTATACTCTGTGGTGTCTGGACGTAGAAACGTTTAAGAAATGTAGAAATGTGCTTTGTCCGGCGCCACTGTTCTGCAGCCGACGCCACTGTTCTGCAGTCGACGCCAATGTGTTTGTTTAGGTTGAGATGTTTCGAAAATATGATATATCAACACCCATCTCTGAGTACATTTTGCTGAAGTGTGAATATTTATTCAAATTTATTATATTAATATTAAGAATATCATTTTACAGGACACGTATGTATTATGAGCATTTTTTTAAAACATGTTTTTGATTTTTCTTCAGAGTTTAAGATTTATTAAACGGTGTGGAGTTGGGGGGGGGGGGTTCAAACCCAGGACTATCGAGACGACAGTCCTCAGCGTTCACCCCACTTGGCCAACATCCGCATTCTGTTAGCATCTGCATATTTAGACTTAGGTATGAGCTTAAAATCATTGTTGGTTCTGGTCGCATTTAGCTGAGAGATCTAGTTTGATTAGCGTTGCAATATCTAGCAAACCCACACTAAGTAACATTCATGCTATAAAAAAAAAGTTGTTTTTTTTTCCATGGGGCAGGCGGTATACAGACCGAACTCGTATAATCGTACATTCTTTTTAAGTATTTTAAAAATAACATGTTAGATTAACTACTCTGTTATCTTATATCTGGATCAACTTTTTCTTATATCTGGATCAACTTTCTCTCATATCTGGATCAACTTTCTCTAATATCTGGATAGACTTTCTCTTATATCTGGATCAACTTTCTCTAATATCTGGATAGACTTTCTCTTATATCTGGATCAACTTTCTCTAATATCTGGATAGACTTTCTCTTATTCTGGATCAACTTTCTCTTATATCTGGATAGACTTTCTCTTATATCTGGATCAACTTTCTCCTATATCTGGATCAACTTTCTCCTATATCTGGATCAACTTTCTCCTATATCTGGATCAACTTTCTCCTATATCTGGATCAACTTTCTCTTATATCTGGATCAACCTACTTTCAAAATGATAGACATTAGTAAATTGCTTTGCTGAAAAGGTGAAAACATTGGGGTTGGGGGGGGGGGACTTTCACAGGAAACATCCATCAGCCTAATTTAAAAGTGCATCACCTAACAAACAAACAAACAGACTAGCAAACATCTCGCCCGACCTTTACTGGAGGCTTCCAAAATATCAGATAAAATACGGGGGGGGGGGGGGGGGGGGGGAGGAGAGAAGAGGGTAATTGGTGGCTGAGGACGAAAGAGAGAGAGAGAGACAGTAGAGACAGACAGACGGACAAACTTGAAGCAGTAAATGTCAACTGTAAAATGAAGTGGACGAAGGCCGAGTGAGACCTGACGGGGCGGTGAATGGAAAAGTGCGGAGAGGGCGAAGTTCTGGGGAGCAGCGACCTTCACTTAGGTTTTTTTTTAAGATTGTCAGCTGTTTGCCCAAGAACATCACTTGACAGAACTGTTAGAAAATAGAAGGAAAAAAAAAAAACAACAAAAATCTCCAGTGTTTCCATCACTCAGTACTTTTTACAAGACCTGGCTTTTTTTTTTGTTATAATTATTTTATTAATAGTTGTTAAATATACTATAAAATATTGTTGAAGAGATATTATCACGTATAATATATATATATATATATATATATATATATATATGTATTTTGCTTTCATATGCAACATGTGATGACACATATACATGTGTATCCCTTATATGACCTTCCAAAATCACAGTGCGACACCCAAAGTTTA
>JASAOG010000415.1:0-70498 GCA_030265305.1 Biomphalaria pfeifferi
CTGCATGGACCTTTGATGGCGCTCCCATTTTTTTTGCTCCTTCCCTCCCCCGTCTTCTGATGGTTTCATTGTCAGTTAACGAAAAATAGGAATGTTAGAAATCATTGATATAACGCAGCAAAAAATGAAAAAAAAAATAGGCGCTACAATTAGCTCTTTAAGGGGAGGTATCTCTAGAGAAAATCGAGTTTTAGGTCTAGGATATCGATTTTTAACTAATAACATAATTAAGTAGATCGAACAGATTTACTATGTCTAGGTACCATAATATGGCTGATTCAAACTAATTTTCTCAATGACGCTTACTGTAAGCTTTTTTTTTTTCGAGAACTTTATTAGAGTATTCAGCTCTGAAAGACGTGGTCAGCATTCTATTACATACTCCAAATAGGCATATATCGCTGCTTGTCCCTCTAGTGTCAATTTCTGCACTAAAACAGTCCGGCTAGATTCAATAGGCAATGAGTTTAAAAGCACGTGACACACTCAAGATGGTTGTAGTTTGTCACTAATGTAAGACATCAGTTGCCTTTCTCTCTTTTTTTTTTCTTCGGAAACTTTTCTTAACCTTTATCCCCCCCCCCCCCCCCCCCCCCCCAAAAATGTAACCACACGCTTGACTGATTTCTCGATATGGTTGCTAGAGGACTGAAGGACGTGGTGTGATGGTGTGTTGGGGAGTGGTTCTAACCTTCTGAAACGACACTTCTTCTTCTTCTAGCCAGCTTTTTGCTGCTGAGCTGTGAGCTCTTTTGCAGACTGTGCCAAGGAAAAAAGTGTGCTGTTTTCTTCAGTTGTTCAGCACTGCCGTACCGTGCCGTTGGTTATGTTGGGATGGAGTGGAAGTAGGGTCTGCCTAAGGTGGATTAGGGAGGGCATTCAAAGAGGATGTGGTTTACGGTTTTAAGTTGCATCGTAACCAGTATCCTTGCTTTGACCTTTTATTCGTTGCTGGGGACGGTTGTTATAGAGTGTGTGTGGGTTTCTATGGTGACTGTGGGAAGAGGTTAGCGATTGGTTGTGAATGCTGCAACAACGGTGGCGTTGTCGTCACTTGGTCTTAGTTAGGACAGACGACTCCAGAACGTGAGACTGAAAGGTTGTGTTATTGTAGTGAGTTGGATTTGGTTAAAAGATATTATTACTAAACTCTATTACAGTTATTTCATTTGATCACAAGTTGATTTTGTTCATATTATAAATAAAGTTATATTTAGTTGTGTTCACAAAGGGAAGTTATTAAAGTTATTTTTTTTAAAGTTTTTTATTCTTTCCTAACTGACGATACCAGCGTTGATTCCACCAGAATGTGGTAAATAATTACGGAGTGAAAGAGTTAAGAAACATTACGCCTACAACGATTTAGTTGTCTACCAGCAGTTTGGTGCTACAAGTCAACGACAGGTAACAACAGCGGTGTTACTCTGTGCGGTTAGCTAATGGTGGCACCCTCGCCTCCATAATAAGGTTTCCTAATACAAGCAACTCTTATTATTAAACTTCCTTAATCATTCGCCTTTTTTTTAAATAAGAAGTAAATGAATGAACAAAAAGTGGTTTTTGTTCAACTTTTGGTGTCAGACCTTCATAGGTGAATCCTGGGGTGGACCCCCCCCCCCCCCCCCAAGCAAAGCTACTGTTTCTTTCTACTTTCGTTAAATGCGCAGCAACATGAGACCCTCGGGTGCACCGAGGTTCACATATTCAAAATAACTGGAGACCCACTGGTTAAAAACAACTGGAGATCCACTTATTTAAAACAACTGGAGACCCACTGGTTTGTTTGAAGATACATTGTAGGCGTGTCCCTTGTGATAGCCATCAGAGAGAAGGTCACGTTTTGTCGAAGACGTGGCAGGTCATGCCTGGGAGGTTTGCCCAGGGGTTGAATCTTTAAAATGTCGGATCTCGTTGTGAGAAACAAGGCCAGGGAAAGAAAACGTTCTTGTAGCTTTATAACTTGGGTAGGGGGGGAGGGGGTCCAAGGAATTTAAATGACTTCAATTCTGCATTGACATGAAACAATGGACAGTAATTTTCATAGTTTGTACAAATAAATATTGTATGTAGTTGGAAATAACAGCACAATCTTCAAGGGCACAACTTATTGCTAACATATAAAAGTGGAAGGTGTCGCTAATAATTCCCCTTGCCAAGGGAGCTCATATTGTAATAAATTGTATTTAAAAATAGAAGAGTATCCGGTACTCCGACAAATGTTTGTTTGTATAAAATGTTTTACATGTTTTGGATGTTCCTTCAGAGTTGAAGATAGTTTACTTCCTAGTCCAAACCTCCCGCAGGACGACGGGGGATGGAAGCGGGAAGGGTTTGAACCCGGGACCATCAATAAATCCAAACGACAGTCCAGCGCGTAAACCGCACGACTAGGCAGCCATCCTGTGTTTAGCTTTTTTTTCCTAGTTGATTCCATCAACATTAATGAATTAAATCTGTTATATTCATAAGTCTGTCAAGTCATTGTAAATGCAAGGCTGATTTTGGGATATGCACTTCTTAAAGGCATTCAAAATGACCATATTGAAAACTAAAAATATAACATTATATACCTAAGACTTTTTTGTTCCATCTAGTGACAAAATTATAGTACTAAAAGTATGGGTTTTGGACATATGGTGCAGCAGTCCGCCATTTCGTAGGTTTGACACATTGTAAAGGATTCTTGTCATAATGGATTTACTTTTCAAGATGGGGTTTCAGGTTCGAATTTTCATGAAGAATGGGATTTTAAAGTTTGGGGTTTTTATGGCGCCCCTAGGTCCACCCATCCAACTCTAGTGCTTACTTGAAATTGCTTGGGAAAAGTTAAGCGGGTTGGTCCTAGTGCTGGCCACATGACACCCTCGTTAACCGTAGAAACAGATGGCCTCTACAATATCTGCCTTATAGATCGCAAGGTCTGAAAAGGGTACCCTTTGTGCGTTTGCAAGAATAGGGATGAACGCTTTATGTTAGCGGTTCTCAACCTTTTATACTCGGCGACCCCTTTTTACAACCCCCACACTCTGTTGCGACCCCCCCCCCCCACCCACACACACATACAGCAATAGAAGAATAGACAAGAACAATCCATATTTTCGATGGTCTTAGGCGAAATACTTTGGGCACCACTGTTATCATAGGTTTGTGTACATTTTTGTAAGGTTCCTTCAGAGTTGAAGACAATTTACTTCCTAGTCTAAGCATCCCGCAGTACGACCGTGGATGGCAGCAGGCAGGCTATGAGCCCAAGGCCACCGAGACGACCAAATGACAGTCCACTGTGCAAACCGCTTATGGTCGAATACATGGAGATTAGATATACATTGTACAATTTATAAACAGATCATTTTGACTTACTGTTAAGGCAGGGTGACAGTTTTTCTTCCTAAGCCACCACATTAATGAGTTTATATATAGATGAACATATTGTAGTGTGTATTCACTACAAAGCTTATTAATCAACTCACTCTGTTGGTCTGTCTGGTAAAATGTTTGTACACTTTATTTCTCCGACACCCAATATCGGATCAATAAAAATAAATTAACCAATTAGTTTATTAACTGTTGGTAATTAATGATTTTGTTTGGTACCTTGAACAAGGGAAATAAATCGTACTTGACAAATGTGGTGATATAAGTTAAATTATTCCCTTGAGGACTCGTTAGCCCTGAGTAAACATTTTTTATGCATTTAAAAAACGACCATGTAAACATTCACGAGATACCCCCTTATTTCCTCTCCCTTTCACAACTGGTCCAGACATTCAGAAAGCTAAAAGCTAAACAAAAAAAATGGGAAAAACTATTTCGAATGGCACAGATTTATTATGTCGAGGCAATATGCATACATAATAAGATAACTGATCCAAACGAATTGATACAATTACAGTTCATTGAAGCTTTGTTTTTTTTTGAAGTATGTTTTAAATTTGTTTTCTTTGTTTTCACTCGTGATAACCTAACACCGCCAAGCCGTACAGAGTGTAAGTCTACTAGGCTAGACATGCCTTTGCAATGTAATTTGGTTTTATGGTCATTACATGAAGGACCCTAATAATGGATGGAATCGTGTAAGCCGAAAACAAAGAGACGGGGGCCCGCCTGTTTTAAACGTCGCCATGTGTTGAGATTCGTTCCGCTCTCGTGTGAACTTAATTAGTGGCCGCGCGGTGTCTGCACGACTTTCCGGGACCAATTAACAAAAGGGGGGACAGTAGTGTGCACTAGACGATTCCTAGTCAGTGTTGATAGTAGATTTAGTAGATCTGTGTGTGTGTGTGTAGAGGGGGGGGGAGGAGCATTGTAAGATGGTGAAGGTGCGAAACGGTGTATTTACTTGCCATTAATATATGTGTGCTCTGATTAGAGTTTTAAAAAATATATATAAGTACATACACAAAGAACTGAAGCAGTAAGAGACAGAAATGTGAAGTGCTCGTAGGTAGAAATGGGTTAATGCAAAAGCAGCGTGCTAAGACGATAGTTTAGAACTGAAGTAGAACGATTTAGTTTGGGGACATATTTATCAAGTACAGCGCTTCTCAACCTGTGGTCTTAGAATCCTTTGGGGGTTGTAAAATGTAAACGTTATTGATACGTACTTTGACCGCGTTGTACTAAACTTTAAAGCGGCAACGTACAAAGTATAAAAGGGGGGGGGGGGGGGATAATTCAGCTAATTCCACCCCATCAGTCAAGTACAATGTCTTTCCCTTGTTCAAGATATCAAACAAAATAATTAATTGCCAATAGTTCATTAACTAACTTTGTTTAATTTTTTTTTTTATTGATTCTTATTTGTCAGGTTTAAAAAAAATTGTGCATAATTGAAGTTTGATCCGAAATTGGGTGTGCGAGAAGCTGATACAAGCTTTTTAAAAAGAAAGTCTTCAATGTTCGTTTCCATTCATAGGATTAGAATTATTTTGAAAGTTGTCATTCGGCCCGCGATGTCGGAAATGTGTATGCCCCCCTCCCCTCCAAATAAAAAGATCGAAAACCATTGTTGATCAGAGCACTAAGACTTGACCTGCTTACTACTCAAAGGGACATTACTTTCAACATGATCTTCCTAGTGTTTCTATAAAGTAGCAAGCAAGCCAACTTTGCCACCACAAGCGTTCTAATTTAATGTAACGGCTGAGGACATCAATCATATCAGCCTCTCCGAAGCCTCTGGCGCTTTGTTTCAACGCTACTTTCACTGGGTTTTTAATTTCCATACAGTTTGTTTCAAATTTAAATTGGCAGTACATTTTTGTTTAAACACAGCTAGTTAATCTTTGCATTTAGAGTTTTCATAAGCGTGTTTAAATTGCAGCCAAAAAGAAAAGCTAGACGTGATAGCTAATTGATTTAATGAAGACTAATAGATTCTACTTTTACTGATACATATTAAAAAAAAAAAAGTATTTGTGTGCTTATTTATTTTTTGTTTTCACATAGAACTACCCACCTTTGTTTCGGATAGAGGGCCAGATATGTTTCTGAAATATTTGTCAAGGGCCACATCAGAGCCCCAAAATTATTTTTTTTTTTAAATCGTAAAATCAAATTCGATCTTCGGCGGCTTAATTTTTGCTTGGTTATACTGATAGAGGAAGCGTTTTTTTTCTCCCACTTCCTATCCTCGGATGAAGTTGAAATTTTCTAATTTTATTCATAGTCGATAACAACGCATGAATCGATTAAAAAAATTAACCAAATAGTTTAATAATGAGTGGTGATTAAATTATTATTTTTTCCCTTTGAAATAAAAGAGAAGTAAATATGACAGTATTGAGAGAAAAAAACAATAATTTGCCATTCTTGACCTTATATACACTTTTTTTTTTTTACATTTTCTTCTTTTGTTGTTTACGTTTTGCTTGCTTAAGATTGTGTTGTAAGTGAGTTCCAGATAGACCAAATGATAAATGAGTTACTGTCTCCCCTCCCCCCCCCCACCCTTTCTTCCCATTTTTGTGTCTCCTGGTCTCACAATCTTTACCTCAGATTTCAATGCTTGAGAATCACAATGTAGACCACAATGTAGTTTCAACATTCCTTGTATTTGTTCCGTATAGATGTTTCTACACCTCCATCACAGGACAGCACAGAAATACAACATTGTTAATCAAAGCTGCATTAGTGAATGGAGTATCTGAACTATGCGCGGTTGGATATCTAACAAGACGTATACAGGGGTAGTGGCTTCGATAGAGGGTGCGAACTGCACCGGGTGAAACCCTTCAAAGTAGTCATCAAGAGGGATAACAAAACAAAATTCCCTCATAAGCAGACATTAAACAGAATATCCTGACAAGGTTCTGCGTCTTTCGTAATAAATATAGATTTTTAAAAAAAAGTTATTTAGAGAAAGTAATTGGGGTTGGGAGACACCATTAGCGGACCTGATAGGCCAACTGATCCTGCAGAGGCGTAGCTAGGGTTGGGGGAGGGAGGGGAGAATCGGAAAATCCCCATGGTCCCCTCTTGAGGGGGGGCATTTGATTTTTTTTTACATTAAACATTAAATATTACGCAAAATGCTGGGGCCCCCAAAGAGGTTAGCCCCCGGGCCCCAAAATGATGGCAGATTCATTGCTACGTCACTGCGATCCTGGTCCAGTCTAATTGTAACGAAAAAAAGATGACCGGGGAAAGGGGTTTTTTTTATTTAAAAAAAAAGTTTTTTTCCATAACTTCAGTAGTTACAGTTTGCTGATTAAGCTATTGAGTTACAGGCCTGCGTTTGTGTATTCCTATTTTCGGCTTCTTTTTGTCCTCGAAATCTGCCTTCATGTACTCTTATAGTCCAGGCTTCTACAGCTACATTCTCATTTCTTTTCTCTGCCTCTTTCTCCCCCCCCTCCTCTTTTCTGTCTCTCTCTCTCTCTCTCTGTCTTCCTCTGCCATTCTTTCTCTTTCCAATATTCTTATCACTCTCCTTGCCAAACAAGGAAGTTCAGTTTTTTCTACCGTGAAAAGTTATGCCCCCATTGCAATGCCCCACCCGCCTTTTTTTTTTTCGCTAAACAAAATATGGTGAAAGAGGATTTAAATAAAATACGGGTATGCTGTGTTCAGGAACGGGATGTAGGTGTGTTATGGAAAAAAAAAAAGGAAAAAGGGGGGGGGGGAAGATAGGATTCAGAGATGTGTGCGAGTGGAAAGTTTAACTTGATAAATGATGTGAACGCAGAAACATAACCATTTTAGGAGTGTTAGGTCTTGTAAGTAATTTGACGGGTCGCTGGCTGGGGGGGGGGGGGGGGTGAAATTTACCCCCGCTCCCGCCCTCCAGTTCATCGCCCCCCACCCTTTACTTGTTTCTTCCTTTTCATCCCTCTTCATACACATACCTGTCCCCATCTCCCTCTTATGTTTGATGTATCGCCGTGTATGTGTGCCTTTAGTGACGTGGGCAGGTCGACGTAGTCAAAACAGGTGAGCCCAGGTACACGACCACCAGAAGAAGATTATCTCCCTTTTCAGGACCAACTCAAACAGAATGTGAATATATATATAAATATGGTCCACTTCTCATGTGTCTGGCAGCCATATCTACATTCTTGTTGACATCTGGTTCTCCATGCGCTGGGACAGTACATTGTAATCCTTGGAGTTTTACGGAGCTGTCATTTCAGTTGTGATATATTCAGAAGATTCGCCGCGTTACGGCTCACTGTTCAAAGAATCGGCCTGGAAGCTTTATATTTTTGAGATAGAGTCGTTGTCAAGTAATTTTGAATATCGGATCTGTGTTTCTGATTAGCGGCAGATCTCGATCTGCTGGAAAGGGTTAACGCACAGATGTAGATTCGCGGTGTAATAAATTCGTCCTCACGCGGAACATTCATGGGATAGAGAGTGCATCATGGAAACTCTTTTTGAAATAGATGTGAGAGTGTGTGTGTGTAGTTTACGCATGAGGAACAATGTGACGTCAGAGCCAAAGCGTGGGGACACGTGGAAAGAGATTGACGCACACACACACGCACACAGGTGCGCACACCTCGCACTCAAACACGGGCACGCTGAGTCGTCGGCCAACATACCGGCCCGCCACTTCTAGTTACTACGGCACTGCGACTAATACTACTACGCCATTCGGTGATCGACCGGCTGGCATGCGTGCCTCGGTGGACCAGGACTTGGTCACATGACAGCTTAAGGAGGAGACTGTCGGTTACCTCCCCCTATTTTTTTTCCCACCTTCGCCCCCCCCCCCCAAACCCTCTCCCCCACCTCGTTGAGGTGAACTCGCCTTTTCTTTTACCCCCCTATTAGGCCTCCCCCCCCCCCCCGCCCTCTTTCTTCATACCCCTCCCGTTCTGCGCAGCACTAAGATCGGCTGTACGAGCGTCCCCCCACACAGTACAGCCCCTCGCCTGGATGTTGAAAGCCTCGCGGAGTAGCACACGGCCAAGAACGAGAGAGTCACTGCATTCATGGCCGATGACGGGAGCTGTGTCATCGTAGACAATTTTTTTTTTTCTCCTTTCTCCTCTTTCTTCAAAACCCAGGTGACATTTTGTTTCGCTTGGTGACATATTTATGTCACTATAAGAATTGACGACTTGGCAAGTATGCTTGTATCTGTTGTTTTATACATGTGTAGATAGTATACTGGTAGAATAACTATTTTTGTTTGTTTGTTTTAGGCGTTTAGAAAATTCCTATCGGCTTACAAAAACAAAAGTGCCACACGGACTTGAGTGACAGTGACACTACTGAATCGGACTATTTTTCTAGCGATTTTCATCACAAAATCTAGATCTACTATTTTCACAATTTCATCTTGCCTCGATCATTGATTTTCTTAGTTTTATTGTTTGGAGTTTGTGGCTATGGAACACTTCACATTCGTGTTTTGTAGTGTACATAGTCAGATTGGTTTCTTGTGTATTCTTGGTTAGAGAAAATTGCATATATATGTTTTGAGTCTGCACTTTAAATGACGTAGTACGTGTTTTAAAATCATTAGACAAGTGTGCGTCCAGTTTGTTGTGGTCATATGTCCACACATTTCTCAGGATTTGTCCTTGTTTTGTAGGAGTTCACTCCCTTATCTCTACAAATAACATTTAAGGTTAAATTTGTCTTATACGTGAGCTTCTTCACAAGGGAAGATAATTGCGTCACATGCGTATCTACGAGTCTTTCATGTTAACTAGAAACTAAGCTCTTCTAGATTCTAAGTCATTGGTTTTCCAGGTTGATTCAGGCAACCCTTTCTATGCTCTAGGAAACAGCAAATTTAGGAAATGGTCCAAGCGTATGAAATGAGAAATGGGCATTTGTATTTAGTGTCTTTCTATCATATAGGGTTTGGAATTTATGAATTTTGGTTTAGTGTTATACTGTTGCTTTGTATTTTTCTGTCATGGACTTTCACTAAGTTTAGTGATTTTACTAATGGTGTTACTCTAGTCTAACGTGAACATTTTTTAGTCATGAAGCTCGGTGCTTTATTTGCGTTAATTTTACTTTGTTTCTTGACTTGAGAAGTCCTAAACTTGACTACGTGTATTTTTTTTCTTTGAACAGACAACCTTGGTTGCTAATGTTGCTACAATGATGTCAGTCTCTTTTGTTTGCGACATGTTCCATTTACATAGTTTTTTACTGCTGTTAACGTAAATTGTCAATTTTTGTTTTTGGTTTGGGGGCTTATGAATAAAAATGAGAATCGAGTTGTCACATAGTTCTCATCTGTCTGTGGTCCCGTCTTGGGCATGGGCCACCAATCAGCTTTCTCCTAGCGTCTCGGTTTTGGGCTTATTTCCAGCTGTCCTAAAGCCACTTAAGTCTTGCTCATCTGCTTCTAAATCGCGGTGCCATGTGTTCCTGGGCCGTCCTTTTTTTTCCTTGGACGTTCCAGCTATGTATTATGTTCACGCTTTTATTATCTTTTCATTTCCAAGCCCAACTGACGAATGGAATAATTTAACGTTAGGTCATTCTTATTCTCATTTTCTTAAACATTACACTAATAGCTTATAGTTACCAATGGAATTGATATCATTTGTATCACTTGACTAATTGTGTCTTCAACCACTATCGGACTTTAAAATTTGAAACTAAGAAACCTTTAAAAATTGACTTTCGTGAGGAAAAAAAAGGTTGTGCTAATTTAAATTGGTTTATGACTTTCTGTTAACATTTCTTTTTTTTTTTGCAAGTCACGCTTTCACTGCTCTTAACAACTCTCCTTATTTTTCCAAACTTATCAATAAGCCTTTTGGCCTTTTATGTCCGGTCGGCTATATAGGTCCGTTCGCCCGTTAATTTCAGCTAGACTCAACCCCACCTCCCTAAAGCACGCACACACTACAGCGGCGAGATGAAAGAACGGGGACTTAACTGACCCCTGGTTGGAGTCGTGGCTATTTATTATTATTATTATTCCCTCCCCCTGGTGGCAGTATCGTCCCTGTGGTAAATGAACCTTAATTTGATGTGTGTGTATGTGCCCGGGGGGGGGGGGGGACTCTTCGGTCTATTGATTTCTCTCACCCCTCTTTCCACCCCAACCTTCTGTCTACGCTACACCAGGCGGGGGACCGAAATGAAAATGCATAATTCATTTTTACCGCCAGATGGAGCATTTGCCTGCCTTTTGTTTTCAGCCAGGTCCCTGCCCGCCCCACATTGGCTCACACTTTACAAATCCCCCCTCCCCCCCTCCCATTTTTAAAATAACGTCATTCTGTTCAGCCCTTGTTTTCTAAGCTGTGCTCGACCTGTTTTGATGATTACGTTGGGCCGTATTTTCTATAAACTGTTTTCTAGTTCTTTTTATTCACTGTCCACATCTCTCTTCACACACCCCCCCCCCCTCTTTCCCGTTCTCCGCAGCTTTGTTTCCATCGTACAACAATGACAGATGGTTGAACTAATTGGTACTCGTCGTAGTACTCAGTCGTGACCAGCACGTGTAGACATATGGGAGGGGAAGGGGGGTGAAATGAAGGTAGTGAGAAAGTTGGGGGAGGGCCTAACTTCATCCAAATTTTTCCTCCTCTCCAGCTTGTTAAACAAGTTTTCATTTCAATTAAGTCATTTATTAAATACTTTTATGGTCACTGTAAAGTTCCCTTTTTCATAGCTTGTGATCTTTATGGCAGATGATGTAAAGGTCCTCTAATTATGTGGCCCGTGGTTAACAAGGGTGTGATATGGCCAGCACATCGACCAACCGCCTTTACTTTTCCCCAACTAAGGACAGGTTAGAGCAGGGTAGACTCAGAGGCGCCCAAAAAATCCCGAAAGCAAAAGTCCCAGGATTCGAACCCGGGACGCTCCGGTTAGTACGCGCTTTACCACTCAGCCACTGCGCTGTTTTCATCGGGGTGAAATAATGGTATTATAAGGAGTCGATTTTTTAAATTTTATGGTTAAAGTAAATTTCCCTTTCAGAGCTTTTTGATCTATAGAGCAGATGATGTAAAGGTCACCTGTTTCTGTGGCCTGTGGTTAACGAGGGTGTCATGTGGCTAGCACATCGACCAACCCTTTACCTTTTACCAACTGTCAGGCTAGAGCTGGGTGTATTCACAGGCGCGCTAAAGATCCCGATCTTTGAGTCATTACCATGTGAATATTGAACTGATCTCTAACCAATCTATTTTGCAGTACATGCTTATCGGTTATAAAACGTCATCTTTTGGTGTTCATATTGGTTATACGCTTTAACAACAGTCTTAAGGATCTGTACATTTTCAAAAATATTTTCCCGTCCTTACGTTTAAGAATGTTCAGTTTGAATATGTTCCTTCCATTATATTTTTCCAATGTAGTCACTCTGTGGCTATGGAATAGAGGTTCATTCTTTAGGGTCTCACATTCAGTCATAATTGAAAACAGAACACAATGTCGAGATAAGTTTCATAACTCTATCCATCTCTGTCTCTGTCTCTCTCTCTCTCTCTTGTAGAACTGTCAGCTCGTCGTAAATTTTATAACCTCTCTGTGTGTGCTAAGGATATGACTGTTGATATAGTGAGTGTGTGCGCGCGCAGATAAAGGGGACAGCTTGTGGCTTTCTGGAATGTTCTCCACGTGGACACATGTCCTTCAAGGCGACCGTTTGGGTGTCCTTTTTTTTTTGTTGTTGTCATTCTTGTGTAAAAGGACGAGGAGGGTGCACATTTTTGAAAACTCTTTAAGGGTTTGTGTGTGTGTGGGGGGGGGTGAGAGTAAGGTTTTGTTAAGGACGTTGATTCTGATGTTTAACTCTTTCTCTCCGTAATTATTTACCACATTCTAGTGGAATCAACGTTGGTATCGTCAGTTAGGAGAGAAAGAGTTAATTTTAGGGTTAGGGCAAGTCTGGATCAAGGTAAAAAAAAAAAGTTATTTGTCCATCCTAGAGATTAGGTGGCAGACTTGTATATTAGAATATTAGAATATACAAGTCTGCCACCTAATCTGTAGGATGGACAAATAACTTTTTTCTGTTCCTCTCAAATTGTAACGCTTTTCAGAATTCCCCCCCTCCCTCCAAAAAATATACATCCCGACCCCACCCTCATTTTTTTCCCCGCTTGTATGTCCTGAAACTTATCATTCAAATCTTCCTAGTACAGCCAACAGTGACGGGGCGGGAAAGGGGACTAAAGATTTTCTTAATAAATATCCTCACCACACCCATAATACTGAGTGTGTGTGTATGTGTACTTTAATAAAGGCTTGAGCACAGGGAAACCAGTAAAGCACTATGGTATTTACATACCACATGGTCTGTTATTTAGGCCACGGGGAGTCACCAAAGAATGTCTCCGCTTCGAGTCCCCTTGATCTGCCCCCCCCCCCCCCCCGCCGTCCCCCGGTAGAAGTTCTAGCTCGGTTCTTCCCCTTTGAGCTACGGGACACCGAACACTAAGGGTGGTACCAACCTTTGGTTCTTTATTGTGCTTGTTAGAATTTCAGAAAGTAGTCTGAATATGCCTTTGTATTATCTGTCCCTTTCAGTGGGCCCTGTATTATTCCCTTTCAGTGGTCCCTGTATTATCATTCCCTTTCGGTGGGCCCTGTATTATCATTCCCTTTCAGTGGGCCCTGTATTATCATTCCCTTTCAGTGGGCCCTGTATTATTCTTTTTCAATTGTCCTCGTATTATTCCCTGTCAGTGGGCCCTGTAATATCATTCCCTTTCAGTGGGCCCTGTATTATCATTCCCTTTCAGTGGGCCCTGTATTATTCCCTTTCAATTGTCCTCGTATTATTCCCTGTCAGTGGGCCCTGTATTATCATTCCCTTTCAGTGGGCCCTGTATTATCATTCCCTTTCAGTGGGCCCTGTATTATCATTCCCTTTCAGCGGGCCCTGTATTATCATTCCCTTTCAGTGGGCCCTGTTTACAAGGGCGCATGAGGTACACGTTTTTTTTTATTTGTGAGTGGTGGGAAGCCGGAGACTAATGGGAATGAAGTCTTTTAATTCTGTTGGTTCGAGGGGAGTACACACTGGTCTATAACTCAACAAAAGTTAGGATGCAACAGCGAATGCAGAAATAGTCTGGAAGTACTTAGATTTACAAAGAGTCGAAGAAAAAAAAAAACGTACGCTGAGAGGCGCTAGGCTAAGTCAACTTACAAGGGGGCTCAAGTTGGAATCCCGACCGGAGCAGGATTGTTTGCTGAGCGCCTAAAGGCCGCACGGAAACCTTCTCCCAGAGACTTTCTCTTCCCCCCCCCCTCTCCCCCCCCCACAGGTTCACACTAGAGATCGAACTATAAGCTGTTAGCATGATAGATGCGCTATATAAAAACAATCCAATGACTTGACGAAAGTTGCATTACATTACATCAGTGTAGGAACACATTCTTACAGCGTGGCACGAACGTTAGGTATCCACTATCTCACCATTGAGTACATAGCAATGTTTGAGGCAGTAATACAATTAGGAAGGAGGAGATAATTGGGCTTGGAGTTTATGCTTTTTCTCAACGTTTTGAGGTTTGATCCTCAGAGATCACGCTTTAAATTTTTTTTCTCCCTGAAATTCAATCTTGATATATAAAGGGACATAATTGCTTCTCGTTTTCAAAGCTTGTCTTGGATAAAACTAACTTACTCCAGTTATATGCCTTTTAGCCTTGACCATTTTAAAAACGAACATAGAAATATATTTGAAAATGACGACTACGTCACTGTAGTAAGGCAGATATCTATGCAAAAAATTTGAATTTATTATACTCCTGAATACAATACCATTCCATTTCTAATGCAATCTTTTTTTTTTTAAATTTCATTTTGATTTTTTCAACATTAAGAGCAGAGCAGATACAAATACCCAGATTTAGTTAACACAAAATAAATACTCATTTGAAGAGCTACCGAACAGTGCCCGCTCCTCACCGTACTCGTCTCAGTTTCTGGCTGTACGTACACTCAATCTACATCTAGATCTATGTCCCTCTCCTATGGTGTCGTATTTCCCCCCAACTTGACACAAGATCCACCAGTTGTCGTGAAACTAGAAGTAGCGCGCCCCCCCCCCTCTCCCCAGGTGTGACGTGCAGTGGTGTGTTGCCCAGATCATTATCAACGTGGCCACCTGATATCCCTCCCCGCCTTACACCTGGGTCCGCATGACATAACATGCCCTCTGTGATGTTGCTTGGTAGGCTAGATCTGAAAAAAAACATTTTGCTTAGCCCTCTAGGCCCGATACTGAAAAAAAAAGTAATTGAAATTAAAAAGGAGGGGGGTGAGGAGGTGGGAGCACTACTTCCTGGTCTAATACTAAGCGCCCTTAAGATGAGAGTGAGTTGTGGGACTCGCCCATGGCACGTGATTTGCTCTCGGTAATCTATGTAACAGGTGCTTCCCTTTATATATAGGGCCTATATTTACATCGTATTTTGTTTGAGACCTGTTACCACAACGACTTGTTTCACTTTCATTACAGCTGGCTCTGTGTCCGCGTCACTTGTACCTTTGAATACCAACAGATAGTTTATAAAAAGCTATTTTTTAAACAGAATGATGACATTGAATGAATGGGGCAGGTATTGGGAAATATACTAGATTAACTCACCTAGTCTATATTTTTTTTTGTTTGCAATGTATTTATTCAAAAACTCATATTTTCATCCCATTCAGTTTGTCGTAAAAGATCTCAACAAAATTTTGCTAATACGGCAACATGGCAACATTAAACAACGTAACTTATCACCTTGGCTTTAATAGAAATTAGAGGGCGTGTTTGGAGGAAGAGGACTAGGATTCTCTGCGGAACACAGTTGGGGAAACACTGATTTAGAAAATGTATGTAAAAGTGGAATGAGACCACAACTTTGTTACACGCTCTAGATATATATATGCTCATACATACATATACGCACATGGTGAGCATGGGGAAAATATATATTTGCATATCGGAGGGGGGGGGGGGCCGAAATAGATATTACCACATATTATTTAGATAATTAGAGACAATAATAATGGATATCCAAGTTGCAATTCAACATTGCCAAACAAGAAAGGCTCCTCGGGTTAACCAGTGACTCGTGGAATGGCATGACATGCTTTTTCCACAAACAAACAAACAAAAAAAAAAACATTTGCGCGGATACGTCATAAGGCTATGCTCGCTGTGCAGCCTGTCATGCACGTGCAACTCAGTACACGCTGTGACGGGAATGAGCCTGTGCTAATGTTAGTGAATGGGAGATAAGTGTTAAGGCTATAAATAGGAAGTAGGTTGCATATCTAGCTACATGGAAGACGACCCAGATAATTGATAGATTTCTGCAGATGAATTGTTGTACACCCCAGGGCCCGCTTATCTACATCTAGTGCCCCGCCTCCCCTTCCCCCCTTTCGATCATACGCCCCCCTCTCGTCACCGCGACCTCCCCCCCCCCCCCCCCGACTAGTTGCCGTGTGCCAGGATTCGCGGGTACTGCCCCTTGTAAGACACGCCCACCGGTCGCTATGCAACGCAATGTCCCATCACCCCGTAACAAATAAACAAAGCAAAAAAATATATAAAAAAACACGTGAGAAAGATAAAATAGAATTTGAAAAGAAAGCCACACATACCTCGCGCGCGCGCACACACACGCAGAATTATGGCAGTCGCTAAATTTATACAGTCGATGTCAAAGCCTGTGGAACCGGTAGGGGGGGGGGGTGCGTGCCACCCTCATCCCGCCCTTACCACTCACCAACGCCTCCCGTTGTCATTGATTCGGTTTAGTGGACGCTTCCTGCTCGACAGAGGCTGCAGCCTCAGTCAGCCGTGGGGACAAGTGACAAGTGGAGTTATGCTTCTAACCACTGCAATGTCTCATTTCGCCTGCCTTCTTGTGTTAACCAGTTTAAGAGATGGCAGTACTTCGGAGGATATTCAAACATCATTGCCCGTATCTTGCATTCGTTATTGGGTATGAACAGGGTCTGTATCTAGCCAGTGACGGTGGATTATTTCCTCATCGCCATAGTGAGACATGGGACAAGCTTTCTGGATGCAACTATCAGTATCGTATATGAGTAAATATTATTGAAAAGCGATCGTATAGCTATACTTGTACAGTTAATATAATGACGAAAACGGAGTTAAAATTGTGACCGGAAGTTGCATTTCCTTTTGGTTGCGTGCGCATGGTTTCGTCATTGCTTGACTAATTGTCACAGCCAATCATTTCATTAGAAAATTTAAGATATCTATTTTCCGCCCTTTTTATAAAATATTCATGTGCCCTATTTAGACGAATCTGGGTGGAAATTTTTCATCAAAATAGTTTTTTTTACCAAGACACAGGACGCGACGAATAACGATTCCATTCGTAAATCTGTAGTGTTGACCTGGACAAGTGTTTCTTCACATGAATAGTGAAATGTGCCATTACAATGAATACAATTTTTTAATGTGTTTTTTTTTTCAATCGAAGACACTAAAAAGAAAAGGTCACGCTCTGCGTTGGCGTAAGTACCTAACGCTCCATGCAAAAGTGAAGGGCGGGGGGGGGGGGGGTAGAGGGCGCCGAGGCGAACTATGGAGTTTGGGGAGAAACGAAAGAAAAGAAAGGCTTTTTCTTTCTAGGTGAATTTTTTTTTTCACGACTTTAATATTGTCAAGTCTACTAGGCCCCAAAGACTTCAATTGACTTGAGGTAGGACAGGAAAAAAAAAAGGGGGGGGGGGGAGAGTGTTGAACTCTCTTTGTGGAATTTTGGCAAAACTGTGTGTGAATTGTGGTCGTGGCTATTGACGGAGAGATTTGATATTATTACTGGAGGGTTCAGAACATTCTTTCAGTCGCTATTCTACGAGAGCACACACTCAGGACTAGCTGGTTATCCTAGGCGGGAACATAGTGATTCGATGAAGTTGTGCTTCCTTCTCAGACTTGGCTTCTAAAAAGTAAAATCATTTAGCATTGGGAAAACACTAATTTGATAAGTTTTTAATTTTTTAAGCTAGTAATTAGCACCTTTGTTCTTTTGGAGTATTTCTTTCTTTTTTTTTTTTTTAAAGATTTTCTTTTCTGTTAAGTTTTAATTTTTTACTATGCAATGTTGACAGGTTTACTCAGGTATAATTAGTGCCTCACTGATTTAAGGGCTCTTTTCAAGTGTTTTCGGTAAAGCATATCACCTTCACCTACCCTTTAGTCTGTTGGACGCTGAGGCACCATGCAAGATTCGTCGACCGGCTTTCTCCATTCCTCTATCTTTTGCCTTGGATAGAACCTCTTTCCATGGCAGGCCCGTCCATTCTTTTATGTCGTCCCGTCGCTTTCTCTGTCTGTCTCTTCTTTTTCCTGGTACTGTTCCCTGAAGGAAGGTCTTTGCGAGCCTTAAAGACCTTGTAATATGGCCATAGAGTTTTAGTTTGCGTTCTTTTTGAAGATAGTTAGCAGGTCATCATGGGGTCCAATCGCTGTAGTAATCCTGTCTCTAATCTCTTCGTTTGTGATGCGGTCTTTAAATGTGATACCTAGAATCCTTCTGTAGCATCTCAATTCCATTGCTAGGATCCTGCTCTCTAGCTCTGCAGTCAGCGACCAGGACTCACAAGCATACAAGATAAAGCCTATAACTCATTTAGAGATGTGATTGATTGTATGTACATTTGAGATTATATACAACTCTCCAAATGTTTCTTATTCAATCTTGCATGCCTTGAAGCTTTTATTGCTCAATAGACAATGACGGGGGATTCTAGTCGTTGCCTTTGGACCATCATGCATGTTTTGAGGACCACGTGGTTTAGTGATAAGAAAACTGGGGCCATCGGATGAGTCGAGACTTGAATCCCTCTCTTATCTCTTCTTAATTTGGAAAGCTTTATTGGCAAGATTGGCAGGTATCGACGTCTTATCTCCCCTTTGTAAGTTCAACCATAGAAAGACTTAAGACATTTCTTTTGGTACGCAGTAGACTTGTAAGTGACTGTTTGCTCTAAGTTTATCGAGTTGTTATTCAGTCTTGAATATATATTCTCGTACATACATCCGTCGGTGCTTCGTTGTCTTTCAGAACTAAAATTAGCTCGACAATTTGGGTTCATTTCAAAGAATATAAAACAGGTTTTGAATAAACGAATATATTTTTGTTTGGATTGACAAGTTTGTAAAAAGTTGTGGATAGAGTTTAGAGTACTGGTAGATACATGTGTTTCCTCACGCAGTGGAGAAAGTCCTAGGATGATGTATCTTAGTACTTGTCGTAGACTAGCTTATGACAAATTTCGAACACGTCCCATTGATTTGAAAAAAAAAACAACAACAACAACTCGTATACTAGATAACAATTTTTGGAACAGCAATGAAGTTTTGGAGAACTCGAAGACTAGTTTTATAGTTATTGGAGTAGTAGGAATGATTAGATGTGCTCTTTCTTAAGACACGTTTTGTAAATGGTTGAGGCTTGACTTGAAGTTCTTTCTTTCAAAATTGTAAAATAATAAAACGTAAGCACGGACAAAGTCCACTCAATGGTTATATGTGGTGGTAAACGTTTAGATTTTTTTTTCAGAGGCATCATTAGAGTTTTATGGGCAGTCATCATCACTTTTTTTTTTCTTTGGGCATATTTTTTTGGACATTCACTAACTTGTGTGATCACTACGTGATTATGCTATATAGAAAGTCGTATTCTTTACCATTCCATAAGATTGCTGGTCAACTATTGTCTTCTGAATACATCTTAAAGGAAGTGGGGAAAGCGGAGCTAGTGTTGTGATAGGCTTTGAGGTTCAGAAATGGGGTAGTAGTCCTAACTATCATTCTTTATTTAATGCACTGCCTATTTTTAAGACACACGCATGTACACGCTCACACACACGCGCGCGCGCACGGTGTACTACGTTCAACCCTCCCAAGCCAAAAGTAATTGCTACATTTTTATTTCTGGTTTGGTCTGACGAATCGTGATTTTGATATTGACCCCCTCGAATTTGACGTCATCATGTCGAAAGGTGTGTTTCAATTTGGGAAGGGGGGGGGGAGTGGTGAAATAGGTGAAAGTGTCGGTGTGGGAAGTAGCTTCATTTAATTGCTCCATAGCAGAAAAGGTCGATCTGTAGGACAGAAATACAACTGTCCGTTAAATGTCGTGTATTTGTGCTCCCGGAAGTACTTCTCCGCCATATTTGCTAAAACAGGAAACGTTACGTGGAAAAAAAGCTTACATTGGAGACTGTTGTTAAATGTAAAGGATAATGGGATTAAAGCATTACATATTATATTATAGTTTTGATATCGCAAATTTAACATCGGGACAAGTTTGCAAGATTTTCTTCCACTATTGGTAAAGTTCTAGAGCTACACATCTATAATTTTATTTTCCAATACCAAGGTTTGATATGGCAGATTGCTTTATTTCCAGGCATTTTTTTTTTTTTTGCTAGTAGTAAGTTAAACCTTTAATATTAATAAAATCGTATTGGCGTTCAATTTGAGCGATATCTGTTACATTTAAGTCGATTTGTGTGTGCTTGGTTTTAAGTACTGCCAACACGCCAGCTGCTTCGTCATCGTGGTGTATTAAGACAATGTAACGTCAAGCTGTCCATGAGATGGCGACATCTACATATCAAAGCAGGAAATGCCCTTTTGTGTAGCGCTAGAAATTCTCATTGGGTGCAGCTAAAATGTCAATGAACATAACACATCTTATTTGGCTTCTACTATTTTGGCTTCTTCTAGTTTGGCTTTTTCTAGTTTGGCTTCTACGGTTGTGATGTGATGGTTTTACATCAGTAATTTAGATACCTCGATGGACAGAAACTTATTATCCTCTTATGTCGTCTATGCTGGACAAACTACGTTTTCTTGTCTACTGGACACACATTGTTCTAATAGAAATCTCTGTACAAAGTGTACAAATGCTAATTTTCGTACACATTTCAAACGAAATCACTTAAATTACTCATACCAGTGCTTTTAATAGAATTATCATCCATTAATATAAACTAGCAGGGATTTGTTGATAGTTAAATCATGAATTATATAGTATCTGGATCATTCGAATCAAAGTACGTTAAGCCATTCTCCGAGTTAGTGAATTGAATCTTTCATTTCGAATCACCTTTGCCAGCTGAATTGTGCAGTGAGTTGAATGCTTTGTACTTTTTTGTCCCATGTTCAAGAAGAATCGGATACTGAGATTCGATCTCAGCCTTTTGGTGGTCACGTGTATAGAGAGTGTGCTCCTTTAGCATAGCAAAGAGATCGCGAGGCTTTTTGGGGGTTGCCTGCGACTTCAGAAACCTGACACCAAAAAAACAAAACGTTTCCCCATAATAGTGGCACCGGTGAAGAGCGTAGCGCAGTATTTGATCAGTGATTGGCTGCTGGGGCACAGATCTAAGTTGCCCTATATTGGAGTGTTAGCTGATCTACCGTTAAACTGTGTTTCCTGTATTCATAAAAAAATATAGAGATCTGGTCTGTCGCTTTTTCTGAATGTTTGAGCACATTATCTGGAGTGTGGTAAGAGGATATATGGTCACTTCCCCTCCTCTTTCAGTTCAGGAGATGGTGTTACTGGTAGCTGTGGTAAACATCGTGATGCCTGTGCAAAAGTTAAGTGGTGTCATTGAACTGGGGTTTTTTTTTTTTCTTTTGGTATTGGCGCGTTGCCCTTGTAGTATCATGGTCTTAAAATATGTCATTTGATCTGGGGAAAACTGTGTTTTTATGTAGAATTGATACTGAGTTTAACATTCCAACTTATTCTAGGGTTTAGTGAATAGTACAAGACACTGTTCAAATGATGAAGCTGGCTAGTTTTTTTTTTTTTTTTTTTTTTTTTTTTTTATTTCCTATTGCTACAAACTTTTAATCCTTTACAATAATTGATAGAAAATATTTCTTTTCCTAGGCTGAAATGCTGTAATGTAACCATGTTAAATTGAAGAACAGCCGTGGTTATAAGTAAATACAAATGTACTTGAATACGTTGGTCCATTGTTTCTATTTTATGGCCGCGTACAAGGGAGGGCGTGGCGTGTATCTCCTGTAGAATGAGGCTTTGTGGTAGGAACTATCTCAGCTGGTGTCGGGAACAACTTGCCCCATTGTTCTCCCGATGTTTGCTTTAACATAGTCATGTAGAGGTACCCCGTAGATTACCAAGTACCCCGGTTTGACAGTCAATTTTATCTTTTATAACTTATGTCACGCTCAGTATACTAGGCGCCGAGGCCCGTCTTCGAGCGTAGAGCTTGCAGATGGCACCTGATAAGACCGCAGTTTTGGGCTGTAAGGTGGTCGCTATTCAAATGGTACGGATTCAGTATCCCGTCTCGCAAGTTTTGCGATTCTCTTAGAGAACGTCGTAATCTTGGTTTCATTTCTATGCTATCTGTATATATATCTATATTCATATCAGACTTGTCTTTGACTCTGAAGATTAAGGTAGAGTGCAGCATTTCTCGTGGCTATCTATGTAGTATTAGTTAATGGGCGCCCTTTCAAATTCTAGACTTCGACAATCCATTCGACATTGCTGTGTATACTCTTTTAGTAAAATCATGTTGGGCTGATCGCTCGAGATTTTTTTTTTTTAATAAAAAAAAAGCAATTATCTAGATCTAGCACAGTTGAAAGCAAATCCTTTTTATTTCAATGTTACTATATTTAGAGTGTACTATGTCTTCCTTCTTCTGTGTCCTCTATAAGCTGCTGGAGCATGAAGCCAACTACTAAATTGAAAGAACCAGCTGGGTTTAATTATGTTTCACAACAAAGTTCTGTTAACATAAGTAAACCCAAGTTGTGTTTTTTTTCTTGTGCATTTAGAATATGGTCTCAGGCTCATTTAATTTTGGCTTCCTAGACGTTTCACCTTTCTTTAACTATAAAAAGCGGAGTTGCTTTCGATTGTGCTAGTAGAGTAGGAATACAAAAAAAGTAGTCCTCCAAAAAAAAAATTTTTTAAAAATGACGAAACACTAGTTGAAATGTCTTTTATTTTAACCCTAACACATCGCACTGCTTCAGCTTTGCTAAACTTTTTGTTTTTAACGCAATGTCGCACATGTTCCTCTCAGATTGTTTCACCCCCCCCCCTCCCAAATTGTCTTGTCAGTTTAAACCTGTCAAGTTTAACCTGGTTTCTTATCTTAGTTTTATATATGCAATCAAAATCTGTGACAAACTCCGACTCTTTGCATTCGGCTTGTACGTTTTTACTTTTAACCAGCCTGGCGCCCAGCAGTGTTTCTTTATTTTGTTTTTTTAACCTTATGTTGTGTTTTTAACCTCACCTGTAGTTTCAGAAAAGTTTCCGCCTCTGGAAGCACACGCACTTCGGTTTTACTTTTTATTTCTCATTGTGTTTAATTTCAATGTTAGTTGTTGCTTTGACATTGGTCTTTGACCATTTTTTTTTGTTTGTTTCAATTTTGGCCATTCATGTATTGTGTGTGTGCTTATAATTTCCCCACACAAAAAGGAAAAAAAAACTGCTTCCCTCACAAATCCTTGTTGCCACACTTTCTCGTTCCTTCTGTGCTTTTTTTTTTTTTTTTTAATTTTTAGTTGTTTTTGTTAATTTTTTTTCATATTAAAAAAAACAACACTTTCTCAAACCATTGGCTGTGTGGGCAGTGACCATCTTCTTGACTTTCGTGAAGTGGACATGTCTGGTTTATCTTGTCGATTTCGATTTGGGGCCAAGACTAAATGGACAGGCTAATATTTTTTTTTTGTATTTGTTGATTTCATACGTAATAACGATGGATTTGTTACGGTTAGGACGCCCCTTTGGAGGCTAATTCTATAACTTTGATAAGACAATGAAAGGAATTTTCTCGCCTAAACAAACAATTTATTTTTTTCCTTATATTATATACCATTTTGTTAAAAAGATGGAGAAAAAAAAGTTATGAAACTTAAAATTTGGATTTATTATGTTTTCTTTCGTTCCTGGAGATTCATCGTTGTTCGAAGTGAAACACATGACAAAAAGGTTGCGCGAGGTGAAGGTCGTCTTACCTAGCAGCATTGGACGTTGATCTGACGAGCGAGTCTCTAATACTGTCAGGTAAAGATGTCTTTCGCCCGCGCCCACGACCGTCCGCCCGCTTGACCTCAAAACCCAGGGTCTCACATACGGAGGTCAGAGGTCAGATGTCAATCAGCCATATATATTTTGTTCTTATCGATGTTGTGTTTTATATTTGTGTCTGTGTGTGCTACGTGTTATCAAATTATGTTATGTGTTCATTTGTGTTTGTTTGTTAGTTTGAACGACTGCGATTGGGTATTTTAAGAATTCCTTTTCAATATTAATAATTGTAGTCATTGTCTAATTTTTTAAAAGTTAATTCTATTGTTACTTTTTTTTTTACATTTTAAAAATAGGTAGACAGTTTATTGCATTTTAAATATATAATTTTTATTAGTTGTTTTTTTCTCTCATGTAGACTTTTGGTTAATAGTTAAATTTATGTTCAACAGTAACATTACATATTAATTTGACATTAAAGTGAAGAAGAATAGAGATCCTGCAGTAATGTTACTATTCTATATTATATTATAAAGAGTAAATTAACATATTTAGCTAGCTAAGTAAGTTTTCATTTTGGTTTTTCTCGGAATCAGGAAGTGCATATTACTGGGTATGTCTTTAAAGAACAACACAAATGCATGAGTTGAGTTTAACATTTTACAGAAATCTGGCATATATAAGTGAATAAATCTCGTCCATGTTCTTCCTTAATTGCCTGTTAAGTCTTTCAGATTTCAATGCATAATTGATTATAATCAAAAAATTAAATAGCAGAAATGCCCTTTTTTTTTTTAGAGACAACAGTTGAACCATGCAACTGACATATATATTCATTTCATGTTTATTGAAAAGCACACACACACACTCCGACAAATACACATATAAATATTAATAATGGTAAAACCGAGTAGAAATGTAAAGTTAAATATTCTAAACAATTAAAAAAAAAACTTCTCAGCATATTATGCACAAAGATCCCTGTATCTTGAACACAAATTTAAAAAATATATATTTAAGATTTCTTGACATTAACGCGGGTCTTCCTAGAACACCTTCCTACATGTCATAGACTAGGAGGCTATGAAATTTAATCCTAGTATTAGCGCCACCAAAAAAGGGAATACCAGGTTAGTGTCAAATGTTGGCTAGACACTCTTTTTTGTTGCAGGCGTGTCTTTATGTTTGAAAACACACGTCCCTATAGCAGGCATGTGATATATAAATACACATCTACAATAGTCTGGTATTACGTTGCAATAAGGACTTTAAACATGTCAACACAGACTTAAACAGTACTTCCAAATTAGTCGGGTTGTTTTGATTTTAGATGCCCACTGTGTTTTTAAGCGAAATCCTCTCTCTCTCATTTCAATACGCTGTGTAGAAAGTCTTTGGTTTCAAGACCTTTGTTCGGTGCGAATTTCGCATGTCATAGAGCACATTTCATGTGACTCATTTGAAATAAAAACAGTTACATTTGTAATTTACACATATCCAGCTTATGATCAGATAGGTGCAGCTGTAACACACAATTTCATTAGCTCTCGATGAGATCGTAACATCCTATGACTAAGTTAACCTCGAGCTCTCGATGAGCTTGTATATTCCTATGACTAAGTTAACCTCGAGCTCTCGATGAGCTGGTAAACCTTAAGCACTCCTCGAGGTTTTAAACCAAGACTTCTTTAAAGTTGTTAAACATTGTATTCAATTTTCCAATTCCTCACAATCAGAGATCTGTTACAGAACTCTATGTCTGTTCAAAACAAGTATGCTCGTTTTGTTATACGGTGATAGATGCCTTTGTCCAAAAAAATTTATTTCAATAGTATTTTAAAAAATGCACAATTTGCATTATATGATTGAACTAATCTATTCTCATAACATTCAACAATGAGCCTTCATTTATCTAATTAGTTCTTTAACTACATATAAAAATAAAAAGTTAAGTAAAGTTTCCCTTCCGATCCATGGGGCAGATGATGTTAAGGTCATCTGTTTCTATGGCCAACGATTAACGAGCAGTGTGTCATGTGGCCAGCACAACGACCAACTGCCTTTATTTTCCCCCAACCAAATTCAGGTACCTATTAGAGTTGGTGGACTCTAAATTCAAAATCCCAGTCTTCACCGAGATTCGAACCCACGATCCCAGGTTCGGAAGCCAAGTGCTTAACCACCGCACTTCCTTCCCCCCCCCCCCCCCATATAAAAATACTATTCATTACAACACGTTGTCCGTAACACCAACAAGGTGAAGTAATAATTTGTAGCATGCAGGTAGCCTTCAATTGCAAGGTACGGTGTAGTTAGTTTTATAACATTACAGTGGAAGGAAAAAACTAGATGGTTGTCACCTTAACCTAAGACAAGACCGGTTGTTATTAACAATTAGTGACGCGACTTCACAGTGTTAGATAGGAGCAATGTTATGAACTTCATCCCAACTTGATTTATATATATATTTAAAGATAAGGACAGGTCTGTGCTTTTTATTGAGTCCGACCCTAGATGTGTTCGTCGCCACTGTAATCGCCTGTACAGGGAATACCTTGACTTACTTCTCTTTGCTAAGATGCTGGGCCTATTTGCAATGGTTGCTGCTGAAATGTTAATGCTCAGTTGGTGTGGCCTACTATTGCCGTTTCATCCTAGAAGGCGATGTTGGAACATAGGCTGGCTGTCGCCATGTAGATGGCACTATACAGACATCGTTGATTAACTCTGGGCTACACAGGCATTTTGGTTTCCAAATAATCTTTGCTTAAATGACTACGCAAAGTCAGGAGACGTCTTGTGTCCAGTGTTACTTCCAATTCTAAAAATTTAAGTACCTTTTCCAGACCTTTTGATCGAAAGGTAGAGGTAGCCAGCACAACGACAGTCCGCCTTTAAGCTAATGTCAGGCCCCCGTTAGAGCAGGGTGGACTCCCAGTCTTCACCAGACTTAACAACTCAGCCACCGTGCCTCCAATGTAATCGTAACAAAATGTTAGTAGTGAGCTTAACTTAACACACAAGAGAGAGGTGGCTGCCTTGTGGAGCAGTTTGCACTCCAGAGGGGTGGGGTTGTCTACGAAGATTTCATTTGTGAAATTATGAACATATAATATTTATAAAAGATGTTACTAAATTATTAAATTTTTACTAACTTTACTATTTTAACTGTGAATAGACCTTGCTTTTAATGATTTAACTATATGGAATTTAGCTCTGGTGATATGAAGGGAGAGTAATCCTTCAGGAATTACGGGCATGACATGGCTTAAATTGTGCCGATGTGCCAAAAACCCAAAACTCAAACTGAACTCACTCCAGAGGTCCTGTCTAACTCTGTCCTGCCATCTCTTTATGTCCTGCAGGATGTGAGGTCTAGGACTTCATCTTCCTTTTTAAAACAGTGTTTGAAAACTAAAACGTCCAGGAATTACTACTGAAAACATTTCATTAAGATTCTAGTCAAGGCAAAAGACGGAATCGGGGAAAGGCGGTTGTGGTGTCCTACGGTTAAGCAGACTACGGGATAGATGAAGTTGAGTTGAAAGGTATAAGCTTGAATCGGTGACTATTGGTACCTAAAGGAAATCTCGGTAATTAATACTGATGCTTTCAATCGCATGTGACCAACTTGAGATGATTTGAGTTCTACTAAGAAATACACAATGCAGTGACTATCTGTACATTGAGATGATAGTTTGCTTGTTTCGCTGTCTCAAATGGTATCACAAAGCAAGTCAACTTCTTGCAGATTGTCTTAGTTGCCCACATAGAGTATAAAAGCTATTCACCTTGTTATAGCTGAGTTCTTTAATATTAATAATAATAATTACTGCTTTCATATAGCGCTATTTTCATTCTTATAGCATGCTCAGAGCGCTATGGTCCAATCTCATTTGTGGCAGGAGGGTGAATCTCGGAGGCCCTTCTGCCTTTAGGCGCTCTGTGAACAACTCTGCACGAGTCGGGTGTCGAACCTCGAGCCCCCTTCATAGGTAGCCAAGGCAAGTTCAAGCGTACTCTCGACCACGCCTCTTTGTCTCAGATATGAGACATTACCATGAAACGAATAAAATGCATGTCTACTTCGTATTCTAGACATCCCAAACACTCAGTGGTTATGGACATAAGTTACACTCATCTCAACGTAGGTAACTCACAGCAAACACAATTTGAAAACAAGTATATATAGTCTAAGTAGATAGCAAAATCAAAGTGGGCCCATCCAATGTAAAAGCGTTATGTAATCTTACACGAACATAATTTATTGCGAATCCTTAATTAATTCACTTTCCTCTTTCGTCATCCACTATTTATAGATTTGTTTTTCCTCCACAATATTCGGTTGAACTTTTATCCTCGAACGGATCCTCATCATTTCTGTCGTCTGCTTGTTAGCCTCGGTGCAGAGGACGTTTATGTCCCACAGAACACAAGTAGATCTCTGGTCATCAGCATCTAGTAGTTATTGGACCAGTTTGTACTCTACATTTGTATGTTTTAATAGTCATGACGTCCCAGCTGGAGTCTGGAGGGACAGTTCATTAACTCTTTCTCTCCGTAATTATTTACCATATTCTAGTGGAATCAACGTTGGTATCGTCAGTTAGGAGAGAAAGAGTTAAGAAAAAAAAAAGTATATCAAAAAATCAAAATCCCTGTGAGATATTAGCGAATGTGTTAATATTTGATGATTTCTTTTAAAACTATTAACTTTCCATATATTTAATTGCTGGACCCTGAAGTGGATTATTGAAAGAAATCAAAGTGGACCCATCCAATGTTAAAGCGATGTCATGTTACACGAACATAATGTACTGCGACTCCCCAATTCACCTTCCTCTTTCCTCTGAAAGAAGGTTGGAATAAAAGTTTAAATCATTGGAATTCTCGATGACAGACACACTCACGCACACAAAACGCTTTTAAAAATATCCATGTTAAATTCTCTGTTCACTGAGCCAGTCGAAGGCCGCGGAATTTGTATATACCCCCTCTCCCTTCTTCCTTCATAATATATATATATTGCGAATATATATATTATTTCTAAAAGCCATCTTAATCTTGGATGTTGGCTTATATCCACGTCAGAGTCAAAATATAAGCATTCAACTTGTGGAAGACGGACCCCCTAGCGGTCCCCGATCATATTGTTTAATAAAAAACACTTCTATTTTGTTGCTAGACTCCTTGTGTGTTGTGTGTTGCCACAAGTAACAGAGTTTCAGTTACGCAATCTAGGCATCTTTTTTTTTAAGACGAAATGTCCAGCTAGTTCTCCAAAGGCTGCATCACAGCCCTAAAAAATCGTTTAACCCAATAAAACTCTGCCGCTCCATTATACAATGAGGGCAGGAGTTTCATCTCAGGCCGGATGTGGCCCTCGGACCGTAGTTTGGGCATCGTATGTATGTATGAATATATATATAGTTGGTCCATCGTGGTTCGATGATGACCCACTTTTGTTAGCATAGAATATTGTCGTGAATACCATTGAATGAGACGATAGCCATATAACTGATACTCAAATGTACAATTATGGCGTATCTAAATCGCATTCGTTGGTCTCGACAATGGGCTTTGGGGCCTTAAATCTTCACTGGTAATATGACACGTGTGCATGGTTGATACGTGGCATATCGCTATGCTTCTTATATATCACCCCCCCCCCCCCCTCTTCCTTTCTACCCTACCCTTTGCAAATACCTTTATATGATACAGTTAGGGGCATGGACTTGCAGATTACACGTAGTGCTGTCGGAACACTTAAACCTATTTATAGAATGTCAAAATTGTCAAAGTTCAATTCATTGGGGGGGGGGGGGGGGGGGGGGGGAAGGACCTTAACAAACGATGATGCTTCCTTTGCTCGATGGCCTTCAAAGCACTTCGTCCAAGATAGCTTTTTTGTGCATGTACTAAAAGTAGTCTGCATCCGTCTAATATCTAAGTAAGCACAAGACAAGCCTGACGTTATGATTGTGTACATAGTATGCAAAACATAGTCTTCTTCTATCAATTCCTTTTTTTTTTTTTTGATGTATTTTATTTGGTAGTCAGGTTTAGTTTTACAACATCCAATTTTTTAAATTTTATTTTTAGCCACATTGAAGATTTAAGTGTCGAGATGTAATTAGGCAATTTGCATTTCCTGATTTTAAGAAAATACAAACCAAAAAAAAAAATATGTCAGAAAAAAGGTTTAGATGACAAAAATCCAAAATATCAAAATATATTAGAAATAGTAAGTCATAGGTTAATTAAAATACTTGGTAGCAATGTAAACAGTGATGGCCTATGCGGGAGGGGCAGTGAATGCAAGTCTTAAGTTTTGAATCGTCTTTAATGTTTGCGATGTTATGTAAACAAGTGTTTGTGATGTTTATCAAATTTTTGTATGTGGTACTTGTAATTCAATGTTTGTATGTAGTGTTTGTAACACATAAAAATCTGTACGTGTTATTGTATCCTCGGTAGACTGTTTTTTGGTCGTTCCGAGACGTTGTGTTAGGTTGTTCTGTCACGTGACCCGTCTAGTTGTGCGCTTTTTCGTTGAACGTTTAAATGTATTTATTTCAGGTGTGCCGGAATACCAGGATGTGTTGAATTGTATAGTTACCATTCATGCTGTTTGGAGGACATTATATTATATACATCGCCATTAGATCAACACACACACACACCGTGTAGATTTGTTACCTGTACATTTTAATATCTAGACATAATATTGTGGAGAGTTTGCCATCTTCCCAACTGAACGGTTGAGAGGGGTTGTATAAGGCCGCGACCTCTCCGATCGCCACAGAATGGATCGATGGTTTCCTCGCAGCACACACTACACACCTCACTCTCGTACACATTCTCATATGTGTAGTATTTGGCTGATCACGAACACGCACATCACCTTACACACGTTTTAAAAGGGCAAGAACACACACACACACAAATTCTGGAAAAGGTTTGGGCGGGGGGTGGTGGGGTTGAAGTTGTCATAAAAAATGTTGTTGACCTCACCGGCGTCATAAATTTTGATGTGGAGGGCGTTGTAGCAGACGAGAGAAACGTCATTGTGTGATGGCGACCTCGCCACGTGATACAGACCGGAAGCGGTCATAGGCCATAATCGTTAACTTATAAGAAATTGAAAAAAAAAAAGGGGGGTAATTTTGGTAGTAGATAAGTTAAGTCATTAATTTGAATGTGGTTTTGTAGTGCTCCCAACGCCAAGTCAATGGTTTGAGAAGTTTTCCATTACCTAATTATGTATGCTAATTTAATGTTGGATTTTTTTTGTTTTGATATTGGTGTCAAGTGCTTCCCTCGTGCACGCTAGACAGTTCATTGTATTATGCATAAAACACGTTGCATGTCCTGTCGTACTTTTATAAATAGATGTTGTAGATGGCATTTTCTTACTCTATTGAAGTCATTAATATTTATTTCTTTGTTAACTTAATAGTAATCAGGTTTTGTTTTCATAACTTTAAAATTAACCTTTTTTTGTGTACATTTTCATTCCTATTTATCTAATAGGTTTGTTTATATTCTTTTATGTACATGTGGTTAGAGCTTAGAGTAATTCTATAACTGTAATACACTCATGACTTGTATCTGCATGCTTTTTTGGCATGGGATATTTTTTTCCAAAGGAAGGATCATTGAAGGAAATAAGTTTTAGGAAAAGGATGAGAGAGAGATCGAAGAGAGAAGCAGAGACAGGATGTATCATATAAGATGAGATAAGAAGATAAAAGAGAGAGAGAGACGCATAACTTATAAAAAATAAGTTTTGTTCTCCTCAAATATTGACCGTATGCAGGCTCAATGATGCGTGACGTGTCAATTCACGATTTAAAAATAAGCTTTTTCTTTTTATCTGTGTACATATTTGCATTGATTTGTATTTCCTTGTTACTCTGGTCATCAAGGGATTGGTGTGTTCAACAGTTTACTAGGGACCTCGCTGGAAGACATTACCACCACAACAAATCCAAAGTTGTTTGTTTCCCCACACTTTTAAATTTGAAACTATTGTGTACTTTCCCCGTTAGATCAAATATTTGTGTTTAACATTCAACTTTTTGTTTTATTCCACGACAATTTGATGTTGCACAAGTAATCATTCACTAAACAAATTTAGAATTGAAAACTGTTTCAAGATCTATACTTGTGTTTTGATGATTTGTCACTATTACGATTCCTCTTCTCAGCTTGCTAACTCTTCATTGGAAAACAAACGGTCGGAAGCAAAAAAAAAAAAAAGCGTGGACACGGTTCTCGAAAACGGCTCCAAAGAATATCTAAGAAATTTGAAAGTTTATTTACTTCTTCGGGAAAATAATTAATAACTAATGGGTCAAAACATGGTTTTTCGAAATATTTTCTTCTAAAATTAAATTTGGTCTAGATTCTATACTCTTGGGTAGATTTTTGCACTCCCTTAACCAGGGAGTGGGAATAGGGGCGGGGTTTAAGATTTTTTTTTAAATTATCATTCGTTAGTTATTATTTGTATAAAATAAGTCTCTCTTTGGAAAAGTGATCAGCTTCATGAAGGAGAAATTCTCTCTAAAACATTTTTAAAAAAGACAAATACCTCCACCGTTCTACAACTGCAAATAAACTAACATTATTTTTTTTAAAATATTTTTTTGTTATTGCTCAAACCGGGTATCGAACTGGTGATTTTGACACCGTCCGCTTCTTGTGCGAACTACCTATTAGGCCAGCATAAGTGAGTAGGACGTAATCTGTTTTGAAGTAACGTCTGTATTAGATGAGAGTAATTATTACTTTCTTTACATAGACACCTAGAACTAGATCTGAACTACTGATTTAGAACTCTTTTGAGGTCTAGATCTAGATGTACGTCTAGATCTAGTATCTAGATGTTATATTAGATTTATCATTTACGTAAAAATAAAGGAAAGTTTAGATAATCTTATCAATAAACTTTTAGCAACTTTAAATTTAATAAGTGAGCCCTATGGATCATAGACCTGGGCGCACTGAACACCTTCCCGCCATTTTTACTAGGTCACTGAAAATGTGTATGGATTATGGGATATGGGAGGTCTTTCATAGGTCTGTAGCTGTTGCATTAGTGAAAAATCTTATTTTTAAGCCCCCCCACCCCACAATCCAATTTCTTTCGTACACGTTATTGAACAAGTCAACGGGTGTGGCTATTTTCAAACTGTTTTTTTTCCTAGTGCAAAAAAACGTTTAGTCAGAATCCAAGTTTGTATCAGAGGAACACTTATTGATTTGAGTATTATGTCTTTCTTTCTCTCTCTCTCTCTCTCTCTCTCTCCGACACACATCTTTTAGTTTGTAATGGGATGGCGAAGCACCAACATTCATTGCGCAAAGTTGTGTGTGTCTCTGCACTTGGACCTCTTTGGGTTCTCCTTTGAGACAAATCCGTTTTCACGAGGATTTAAACAAACAAAAAATGGCCACATTGTCTTCGATTCGAATATTTAGATGAGTACAGTGTTACTGTGCCTACGAAAACCCCAGAAGCGATGTGCATATTGAAAGATCGCTGTTGCCAACTAAACAAGGATAAATATTTTGTTCTACTAGCGAACTAGTTTTGAAATTCGATTCTGCAGTACCAAAATGTAGACACAATTTATTGGATGGTTTATTAATTAATATATTTCACTTATCAAAACTTCCATATTCTATACACTGGAGGCCCCTAAAGCTTAAATTGCTATTTATCGCTTTCCCTCCATATAAGGCAATCTCCAATAAATGTGTATATAGGCTGGTTAGGTTTCCTAATTAACAATCACGCATTAAGAGGAAAAGGACCAACCTGACAAGTACGAGTTAGGTACCTGTTAGGCTAACTCTCTGTACACATTTTGACCTAGATCTACTTTAACGGTGTGCGTGTTTTTCCCCTCCGTTTGTTAGGCTCTAAGAGCCGAAATGTACAACCACATTAAAGACCCTTTGATATTTTAGGAATTAGCATAACCTTGTGGGTCTAGATGTCTTTGTCTGCCTGGGGGGGGGGGGGGGGGGTAGAGTTGCCAGGGACTTGGGTCTGGTTGTCATATCTTGACCTTTCACGGTGGAGAGGATACTAAGACTTAATTGTGAGATGAGAGCTGTGTCAAGCGAAATCAGGGTCGTAAACCTTATGTACCAGATGGATATTGGAAGTGCGTCTGCTAAACTCACGCTTGTGAAACCTTACTTAGAAAGAGGATTATGGTCTTGGTCACTACTCAGAGCATCTTTTTTACAAAGCTTATTATCAACTCACTCTGTCTGTTCAAAAGTCTGTACACATTATTTCTCCCACATGTGGTCCTGGATGTTTAAGAAAATGAACAAATCTCCATTGTTTGCTTTCTTGATAACGTCACTGGATAAGTCATGAGGGTCTTCTCATGTCTCCCATTCATACAGGTATCTGGTTATCTGATTATCTGATTATCTGATTATCTGATTATCTGATTATATTGGCGATTATTTAAAGAAACGATTATTATTAAATAATAATCATTTGGTTTAAAATTCCTTTGTCGTTTTACATCAAAATCTGAAACTTCTTAAATTACATTAAATATTCGTATAAGCAATCATCTAAAAAATGTAAGACTATAACATTGGATGACATCAAAATATCATAGAAACCAATGAGGCTAGACTTCTTATGATGCAAAAAAATCCTTTTTTAAAAAAAAAAAATCTTGTGGTAAAAATTTTTTTTTTTTTTTAACATCTCAATCATGCACAAATTTCGAAACAAACGTTCATATTTCTCGAATTACCGAGTTTTTCTGGCGTTTTTCTTTCTTTCTTGTCTGGGTTTCATCAATGCGATTATCTCCTCGGTCATTGTTGCGGGTTACTTTACTGCCACTGGTCGTCTGACAGCTTGATAGCCGCCCTCTGCATAATTTAGTCTGTGGTCAGTTGACACAATCGATATCTGGTTACCTGGCGGTGTTGTCATGGATAGCCTGCCCCTGGGTCATCCTGCTCTGCGCGAAATAATGTTTCCAGAAGGGGACACATCGTCTGTGTGTTGTAGTGTAATTGTGTGAGAGAGAGAGAGAGAAAGTGTGTGTGTCTGTGTGACAGGCGGGTAGAGGGCTGGGCTCGCTTTACGTTTACAAAATATGTTTCAATTCTACATTTTAGTTCAAATTTAAGGCAGTGCTACCAATCCTTTTTCAGCACGGCGTGGGGCGGGCAATATACATTTCACACACCTGCGTAACGGGCCGCATACCCACAATGCAAACGTTTACTCACTCTGATCGGATGGAATCTATTCATGATGTATTGGAGACGCGGTGGCTGAGCGGTAAAGCAATTGGTTTTAGAAGGCTGGGCTTTAAAGTTCGGGATCTTTGGACGCCCATGGGATCTGACATTAGTTGCTGAAAATCAAAAGCGATTGGTCGTTGTTTTGGCCACATGACACCCTCGTTAACCGTGGGGGTACAGAAACAGCTGACCATAACATCCTCTGCCTTATAGATCGCATGGTCTGAAAGGGGAACTTACTTAACTTACATTGAGAAGCTTCTAGGTGTCGAATAGCAAGGACCAGGTATGGTCCGCGGATTGTAGTTTGAACAACGTTTTGGAGTGGAAGGGAATGGTTTCTATATTGTTTTCCGTCTTAACTCTTTCTCTCCGTAATTATTTACCACATTCTGGTGGAATCAACGCTGGTATTGTCAGTTAGGACAGAAAGAGTTAAAGATTGTTTTACTGATCTATCTTTCATTCTTTGTACTTGTATATAGGCTAAGCTACTTTGATTCTCCTGTCATTGTTCCAGTGAATAGTTTTACAAAGTATTGTTGAGACTTTGGAGTTGTGTGCTATAAGCTTGTTTAAGGTACAAAGGGGTGAGGGGATGTCTAGACCACGCCCTTTTTATCCCGTGCATTCTATTCAAACCGCTGAGCGGTTGAAATCAATTCAACCTTTTCAATCTTCTCGCTTCTACCGAGGAGATGTCGCGGAGAAACGTTGCTAAATGTCTATTGCCAGGTGTGATGCACAAGAAAGCGTAAAAATATTTGAATTTAAGTGTTGCATTCCATCCACCATCTTTTTCTTGGTCTTCCATTCACATCGTATTCCGATTTATTGGTATTTGTGTTTTTTTGTTTTTTTTTGGGTGCAAAGTTTTCTAAGCATTGGTATCTTTCTACGGTTTCTCTTATAGAAGCAGATTACTCTTTTCCTTTGTGCCAGTGTTGGCGAAATCATCCCTGAGTTTATCGTTACCGAGAGGCACTCTTCCATTCAAAATTAATCAATAAACTAATTGGCATGTAAACTAGTGTAGATGAAGGAAGCTCCTCATCCAGAGATATTTCTTGCAATTAGAAAGGCGTAAGAATTAGCATTGCTTTAATTATAAAGATGTTGAAAAAAAAAAAACAGTCATGGAAAAGGCGCTTCAGTGGGGGCGGGTTTGTGGGTTTTTGCTTGCCTTCCCTTTCATATTATTTATGGACGAGGTATGACAAACGTTATGAGATTTGCTTTGACCCCCCTCCCCCCCCAGGTGTGTGTGGGGGGGGGGAGGAGGGCGTGTCTTATTTGTTTCAGACCGAAACATGTATTCTAGAGGGTGAACTGTGCAACGTTTGTATGGTCTTGGTCTGAAAACTCATTGCTTCCTGCTCTCTGTACAGACCAAAAGGCCGCATACTAGGGGTAACTACCAATGAACGCTGCACCTTTCTCCCTCCGTCGGGGCAACCGTTTCTTACCACAGTCAAAGCGCATCGATTGATTTCGAGTCCTGGAAGTTAAGCTGGCTGCCTGACACTGAACAGTGAACTCTGGCGGTCTACTTCTGCTCGGGACGTTTCTTCAGTCTTCCCTTTGTAACTTTTCCATAACAACATGTCGAAAAAGAGAACTTAAAACAGAAGCTGTCGGAAAAGAGAACTTAAAACAGAAGCTGTCGGAAAAGAGAACTTAAAACAGAAGCTGTCGGAAAAGAGAACTTAAAACAGAAGCTGTCGGAAAAGAGAACTTAAAACAGAAGCTGTCGGAAAAGAGAACTTAAAACAGAAGCTGTCGGAAAAGAGAACTTAAAACAGAAGCTGTCGGAAAAGAGAACTTAAAACAGAAGCTGTCGGAAAAGAGAACTTAAAACAGAAGCTGTCGGAAAAGAGAACTTAAAACAGAAGCTGTCGGAAAAGAGAACTTAAAACAGAAGCTGTCGGAAAAGAGAACTTAAAACAGAAGCTGTTCAAAAAAGAGAACTTAAAACAGAAGCTGTCGGAAAAGAGAAATTAAAACATAAGCTGTTTTAATTTCTCTTTTCCGACAGCTTCTGTTTTAAGTTCTCCGTTGTTATGGGGATGTTATCTTGGCCACGATGCTCTGTTTACGTTTCTTGTTTGTTTCCATGAGATATTTCTAGTAATATATTTGATTTATTGACTCTTGAGTTATACTAGTATTAAACAGACACTATGGGGAAAACGGTTTTTCAGTACTGCGTTTGGCAAAATATATAGATCGCAAGTAGGTCTAATGAGTCACGTGAAATGCTGTACTGACGCAGACTAAGCTGTTTCTTTGGACTGGATATGTTTGAAGTTCTCTTTTCCGCGTCTATTTTAGGTTCTTAATTCCGCTCGCGTCTGTTTTAGGTTCTCTTTTTCGCGTCTGTTTTAGGTTCTTTTTTCCGCTCGTGTCTGTTTTAGGTTCTCTTTTCCGCGTCTGTTTTAGGTTATCTTTTCCGCTTGCGTCTGTTTTAGGTTCTCTTTTCCGCGTCTGTTTTAGGTTCTTTTTTCCGCGTCTGTTGTATGTTCTCTTTTCCGACAGCTTCTGTTTTAAGTTCTCTTTTCCGACAGCTTCTGTTTTAAGTTCTCTTTTCCGACAGCTTCTGTTTTAAGTTCTCTTTTCCGACAACTTCTGTTTTAATTTCTCTTTTCCGACAGCTTCTATTTTAAGTTCTCTTTTTTGAACAGCTTCTGTTTTAAGTTCTCTTTTTTGAACAGCTTCTGTTTTACGTTCTCTTTTCCGACAGCTTCTGTTTTAAGTTATCTTTTCCGACAGCTTCTGTTTTAAGTTCTCTTTGCCACGTCTGCGCATGTAAAGGGCGTTTACTTTCAGTTTGGTCTAAAATGTACGATTGCAATCTTGTAGCCTTCTCTTGCTCCAATCCGTGTATTACGGTAAATGTCCATCTAACTGTTTGAGATTTGTTTATTATAAATTATTCATGCATTGTTGAACATATGATATGCTATACTTTAGGTGTCTACTACGTTTTCTATACCATGTTTAAATAAATGGAACATTATTTATGATTTTCAATAGAATAAGAGTATTTTTTTTTTAAATTGTTATTACTATCATTTCTTGTTAGATGTATTTCGATATATTTAATATGCATACATTTAAAAACTATACGCAAGTTGTATGCAATAGAGATGTGTCTATGAGTATCATGGGTTTTTAATTCATGCATAAGGCTGATGTTGGTAACCCTCACCATGGTACCTTGTCGTTATGCTAGCAGCAGCTAGTAGAGTATCAATCATTGATATGTGTGTCGATATTTATATTATTAAAATTCTGTGAAATATTCTATTGCTTTTTTTTTCATAAATATAGTGTTCATTTGCTATTGTTAATCGTTTATGTAACGCAAATATTTAGGCAAAAATGTTTTAAACTCTATTAAAACTTATTTCTATTTCGCTGTGTCAACCAAGCACAGATATTCCAGATCACGTTATCTTTCAGTTTTATGAGTGTATATTTTTGTTATTGCTGTCATTGTAACCTACATGCTTAACAAAGAAACGCCAGAAAAACAGAAAATGCTGAATGTATAAATTGTATAAGTTCAACAAACTGTCGACAACGCAAACAGTGACTACAGAAGAACCTACAAGAAGTCTCGAGGTAGAGACACTCAAATTTATTATTTTTCTAGCAGCGATCTGTCATGCCAACAGCACTGTTTCCTTCCTTTGTTGTTGTTACATTTGTTGTTATTCCAGCCCTGGACGTCCATGCGCCACACCTAGAGCACGCACATATTTAATAAGGGCGTATGCAGTAGCGGGGCGGGCTTGTTGCTCCCCTTCACCTTTGAACATTAAGACATACGGTAAATAATACTAAATGTAAATTAAAAAATCATAGCGCCAGGTATGCACCTTAAAGCCCTATTTCGTAGGGCTCAACA
Source organism: Biomphalaria pfeifferi (assembly GCA_030265305.1). Taxonomy (NCBI): domain Eukaryota; kingdom Metazoa; phylum Mollusca; class Gastropoda; family Planorbidae; genus Biomphalaria; species Biomphalaria pfeifferi. Next base: position 38,663 of record JASAOG010000415.1, read on the forward strand.
GAGTTCATCTAAATAAGAAATATTATATACCTTAGAATATAGTAAAGTAAAGTAAAAAATTTCCCCTTTCAGACCTTGCGATCTATGGGGCAGAAATAGGGTTATCTATTTCTGTGGCCCGCGTTTAACGAGAGTGTGATGTGGCCAGCACAACCGCCTTTATGTTTCCCTAAGTAATGCCAGGTGTCCATTAGGGCTGGGTGGACGCAGAGGTGCCCTTAAGATCCCGAAAATAATAAAATCCCAGGATTCGAGCCCAGGACCCTCCGGCTCGAGATCCAAGCGCTTTACCACTCGGCCACCGCGCCTCTTTATCATAGAATATAGTGGAACGGAAAATACTTTTTAAAAATCTATTGTGCTATACAGGACGAAACTGGGTGCAGGATACGCTCTAGCATGGAAATATACCAATTGTTTAAAGACCTATAGTGAAGGAAATAAAAAAAAAAGAAAACTTCTCAGGGCAAGGTCACCTTAAAAATGTCAGAGAACAGAGGTGCGAAAATTGTATACAGGCAAAAAAATAAAAAATAAATATGCTCATATTTATTACCTAAAAAAAAAAGCATATTCAGAATCTGAGAGGAGAAATAACTTCGTAAAAAAAGGTTTGAAAGTCTCAGGCATTAAAAAAAATAATGTTTTACACATTCACAAATTACAAAACCAATTTAGTAACCAATTATAAAGAACAAATCACACGCACACATATACACAAGTTGAGAATTGACATTTGTAATGGGGAACTATTGTATTTCACTTTCACATCGTGATTGATAAAATAATTGCAATTTGCACTTTTGAGTGTTTAGTTAACATGTTATTTATAGATTATTGTTGAATTGTTTAGTATAACAAATGTGCCAAAAAATGTCCTTAAATTTAATGAAGCTTTTTGTTATTATCATTATTATTGTTATTATTTTATTAGAAAAGGTATTTTCATTTCTTTTATCGCCACAAGGCTTATTCGGTAATATTATTTGCAAACTCATTTATCATTTCATATTTCCTACCAAGGCTTAATAAAACAAGTTTTGATGTTCTATATGCTATGTTGTTTTTTTTTTGTTTTTTTTTATAAACATTCACATTAATCTGTGTCATTATTGATGTATGTTTATGGCTGTAGACTTGAGAGAAGTATACAACAAAGTAAATGTAGAGTCTATTGGCATGCATATACTAGCCGGACATGACCCGCGGCCTGCGAGCTTTAGTTTGGGTATGACTTATCTACTGAATTGAATTTAGATCTATGTTAAAACATGGTTCCCTGATTACTCATCCTACGAGACATTTCATCATTGCAACATTTCATCACCCTAACATTTCATCATTGCATAAAGTGCATTTGGCAAACATAGGTACATGTAGGTGTAATAAAGTAATTAACATACTGAGCAAGTTAACCCTAACCCTTAAATTTTTATGTTTTTTGTTTTTATTTAGCAACCCAAATAAAAGTTCAGTGTGGAAATTGGTTTACTCGCTCAGCCGACATATTTATATCAAAATGTAAATACTGTGAAAACGGGTTTACCCGATTTGTTTAAAAAGTTTCGTTATTTAATAGACTCAAAACGCGTGGGGCCACGATCGTGGCTTGATGTAAACAGAAATTATAAGGCGTGAGGCCACGATCGTGGCTTCGTTTATATACGGTCGTTTCTTTCGTATTTTCTCCGTAATTAGTTGCAAAACCGTACATATCCGTTTACTTCCTTCACTTCCGACTTTGAATTTGCAAAGGACGCCAAGTTAATTTCTTTCTATACGTTTTTAATCAATCAAAAATGAAGAGTGACAGTGAAGTTGATTTTCCAAATCTGAATAAAGACAACCTAACTGATGGGGAATTTATGGATTCTGATTTAGATGAAGATTTATCTGGTAAGTACAAATTATACGGATAATTAGATTTAGATCTAGGTCTAAATATAGGCAATATCCTTCACGTGTATCGATCTTTTTTTTTAAACAAATGTTTTTATCCATAGATTATTTTAATTTGGGGTGACCAAAAGTAACTAAAAGGGATGTGACACCTCAAATTGTTTACATTATTAGATTAGATCAATATTTGAAAATTAGTAAGCTTTAATTTAAAATATGATATTACTAATATTAGATCTATCTAGGACAATCTAGGCCTAAGTCAATCTGTAATATAATAATTTCAGTATAATTAGTCTAGATCTATATCTTATGATAATTTTTTTTCTTTATTTTCAGAATCAGATGAGGCAGAATCTTTTACACCCTCTGCTGAAGAATTGAGACCTGTTGATGATCATGATTGTGGTCCCAGGCCAGTTTTATTTACAGCCCACCCAGGCCCAAAACATGCACCAGCTCCAGATGCAAAGCCTGTGGACTATGTCAACCTTTTTTTGACAGATGACATTGTAAATTTGGTTGTCAATGAAACCAATAAATTCGCCAGACAATTCATCGAAGATAACCACGAAAACCTGGAAACCACGCCAAGATCTCGTGTCCACAAGTGGACACCTATATCAAATGAAGAGTTTCGGGCATTTTTAGGTGTGACAATGAACATGGGATTAAATAAAAAGCCCAACTACAACGCATATTGGGACTCGTGCAATCTGAGCCAAGAAACACCTTGGTTCCCTGTTCACATGAACCGAGATCGCTATCAGATCATTCTAAAATTTCTTCAATTTGCTGACAACATGCTGTTACTAGATAGAAATGATGTTGGTTTCAAGCTTTTCAAGGTCCAAGAACTTATAACGCATTTCAATGCTAAATTCAAATACTTTTACCACCCCACTCAAAATGTCAGCATTGACGAAAGTATGATTGGGTTCAAAGGAAAAACCCCTCATATCCGCCAGTTTATGCCTAACAAGAGGCATGCCAGATTCGGCATTAAGATGTGGTGTTTATCAGACAGTGCTAATAGCTATCTTTGCCAGTTTCAAATATATGAGGGCAGTCAAGGAAGAAGAATCGGCAATGGCAAGTCTTATACACATGAGCTTATTATTAGGCTTATGACTGCAGCTGGTCTGTTAAACAGAGGACACCATTTAGGGATAGACAATTTTTTTTACCTCCATAGAATTATTGGAAGAACTTTTTTCTGAAAACACTACAGCTACAGGAACTGTTAGATCTAACAGAAAAGGGCTACCAGATGTTTGTGTTAAAACAAAATTGAAAAACAAGGAGCTCATCGCAGCCAGAAAAGGTAATCTGCTTTGCTTGGCTTACCAGGATAATAGCAGAAAGCCAATCTTGCTGTCTACTGCTAGTAAAGCTGGTCTCATTGATACAGTAAACAGCAGGAAACAACCTGTAACAAGACCTGCTGTGATTCATGCCTATAACCAGGCCATGGGTGGTGTTGATTTGGGCGACGAAAAACTTTACATGTATATGGCTGAGCGCCGAAGCTTGAAATGAACAAATAAAGTGTTGTTTTTTTCCCTACTTGGAAGAGCTATTCTAAATAGCTATATAATCTACCATAGCAACACGTCAGACAGACCAAAGCTCTCAAGGTACAATTTCATCGTGTCTGCACTAGAGAGCATGACATCAAACTTTGTACCCCAAAAAGTGATACGTCGAAAACGCACTAGAACAGAGATGGAGGCTGCACGAATGGGTCCAACACCACTAACCCAGACCGTAGCAGGTCATCCACTTGATGGACATGATCTTAGCAAACTGCCAGTGGGGAAAAAACGACAGTCGAACGGTTTCGATTTATATTAGCGACATTTATGCATACATACACACACCTTAATTTCTTCTTTATATATATATATATTAGGGGGGTCCAAAAAAATTTTTTTTTAACAACTTGTAGTGCTTTTTGGTTTTTCTGTTCTATGTCATGAGATAATGAAATAAAAACAAAAACTGAGTCATTCTATCATCATTTACTGCTGCCTCGTGAGGATTAAAAATGGTGATAACTGCCGATTTTCTCGTTTTTGTATCATTAAGCCAGAAAAATGTTGAGGTTTCCACATTGAAATTATAAATGTACTGAGAGTTCCAAACAGCCAACAAAATGTTCACAGACTCTGAAAATTAACATTCATTCAGTAATCAGTACTACCTAATTGGATTTGAAAATTACAATAACGGCCTTTTTTCGTTTACGCAACATAAACTCAGAACAATGTTGAGCTTTCAACAATTAAAATATAAATGCATTGCACACAGAACCAGTTAAGTAACATAAAACACTACAACACTGTTCATTGTTCATTCATTGATTGAGTGTTGCTTTCTTTGCATCTGGGTACTGTTTACGGTGTGACTCAACAACCTGATACAAGTACTGCTTTTCATCTTCCTTTTTTGTTAATGACTTGTTGAAGTTGGTTGCCAATGCAATGCCTCGCTCTGCTGAGTCATTAACAACTTTAAGTGAATGGGCAACCACCTTTGCGTGTTGGTACGCTTCCAGCTGCGGCCACTGCTCAACAGGCAAGTTCAGAAACGATTTGTCGAGATTCAAGACCTGAAAAAAGAAGTGTTATCTGCTTCCAATAAAATAATCAAGTTTCTTATCACCGAGTTCTTCTTTGCCAGTGTATTTGATTGACCTTTCTGAAGATGTTTCATGTTCGCTGGCAGTTATAAGACAAGATGCCATTCTTGTCTTGACCTCGGCTGAAACAAGGTCAGAAAACAGAGCAAGTGGCACGCGTTCTTGTCCCAAGTACCATAGATGGCGTCCAAGTGCCGCGATTCCTGTGTCTGCAATGATCTTGGAAGTGGTACGATAGTTGGTGAGGCTTTGAATAAGAGACAGATCGTTTATAGGAGCATCACAAGGGGATGTACAAGATATCCACACTTTGACATACACCAATGTTGTGAACAGTCCAAATTCTAAGCATGCTGGCTTTCATGTCGACTGAGCTTAAACTGTTCCTGAAACAAATTCAGCTTCAGAACATACAGCAACTGTGATATCCATCTGGCATGATGGAAAGCCCCAGGTGCACGGAATCGAATGCCACGTGGTGGTGTCTGTCCCAAAAAAATCATGGCCAGCTCTAATAATTCCCTGTGGTCTTCTCTTGGAATTGCTCCCCTGTTACCAGTCAAAATGTCCTGACAGAATTTCAATATTTCCTGTTTTAGCAATGCTAGACTTTCAGTCATTAGGCGGGTGTCTGCACATGGTTTGTATGCCACTTGGTCAATATTTGGCCAAATTCTTGAAATCTACGAAATAATATCACATTTGGCCCTGATGTTGGGCCAAACACCTTTTTATAAATGTCGCTGCATAGGACTTCAAGGATGTGGTGTCGGTAAGCAAACCATAACAGTTCTTTGCCTAGTTTTTGCTCCAGTAGCACACATGCGCCATTGAGATGGCCGGTGTTTGCTGAAGTTTTTTCAAATGACATTCCTGCAGCTCCCAATCAGTGATGGTTTCTGCTGCAGCTTTGGCTATTTGCTCACCTGTTCCTTGTACAACTTTTGGAATAGCCAAAAGCTTTTCAGTTGTACAACCTGTTACAATGATTGCACGCTTTTGCTGTGTTTGACCTTGTGTGTCTGAACTGTCTGATGATTTGCATTCAGGATTGTAGTCACTGAGTTCTGCACTACTTTCTTCATCAAGATCACTAATGTCACTGGTGTCACCATTATTCAAACTTGCCGATGCTGGTGCACTTGCCTGAGCTAAATCATTTAGCCTCCTGTCTTCTTTGGTCCTCAGTTCAGCTTCTCTTTGTATTCTTACACTGCTCGTCGACCTTCTACTGCTGTAAGCTGCTGGTCTATTTTACCCATGACATACTTCCTTTCTGTTCTTTGATCAGCCAGAAAAACCCTATCTTCTTCAATTTTTATTCGGTTCATCGCATCATGATGAGCAATGTCAAACAGGCCATTCATATCAGTTCAAAATTTGACTCCCTTGCCATCTGAGCTGTGCCACCACGGGTCTTATTGCGACAGACAGTTCTGTGTTTATCAACTAGAAGTTTTAGCTTGTGGATAATATTTCTTTCTTCAGCTGATGGTACTCTTGCTCTGGCCAATATCTCGCAAACCTCTCTAACAGTAACTGTGATCAGTTCAGTTTTAGACAGTTTTTCATTATTGTGATGATGATAGTAGACTTGTAAAACTTCTCTAGTTGTTGGTAGCATATTTCCATTAAATAACTGTACTGGTTCGCCAATCAGATGAATATATGTCTGAGATCTTGTAACAGCCATTTAAAAAAAAAATGTCTCTAATAAATCAATAGCCAATACCTCCTAGAAATAAATGAAAATTAAGACAAATATTAAAAACTTGTAGACAGTAAAATCAAAAATGAAGTTGTTTACTTTTTTAAAAGTTAAATATTCTTTGTACTTACAAAAAATAAGTAACAGTTGACCAGTTTTCAATTTGATCTTTAAGCTGGAAATAATATCGATTTTTGGGACCAAACAAAAAATTCAGGTGCTTTGAGGCAGTACTAAATTAACTTCAAATGGAGTTATATTTTATATTCAAGGTCTCTGTAGCTCAGGTAACACAATTGTTATGAAGCACTAGCAATTTTTCAACTTTTATTTTTTACCTATGCATTGTGAACCACCCTAATATATATATAGGTATAGTGATCTTTAATAGGAATACATAAACGAAGACTGTGACTGAATGATGAAACTCCCTGTAGAATTGTTTGAAAGTGGTTCTTAAATTAATGGTCAATTTCTTGTATTCATTACTGAACTGATGCTGGCTGGTTGGTTTGCTGACACTATTTCAATAAACTTGCTTTGTCATTGACTGACTCACCAGGCGACAGATGTTGTGCCGCTATAAAACTTTGCCGTGCTAATACATTGTGACCAGTTAACTATATACGTCAGATAAATAATAGTTTGAAAAAATTATTTCAAGATGTTCTTATGGAAGGGGGATTATTTTATTGACCATTGGCTTGATCAGGATGTTGTGAGACCATGAATTGAATTTACTTACTTAGAAGATCGCCCCCCTCCCCCCCGGCGCCGTTCGTCGCTTTGGGCGGCAAGCTCTCTCCACAAAAATTTGTCACTTTAAATGTCTGAAGCCTCTTCTTACCTGGTGTCCACTGCTCTGAGGTCCTCAGTGAAAGTTTGGCGCCAAGTTATACCATGACGTCCCTGTTAGCGGTTTCCTCGAATCGGCCTCCATGTCATTGCAACTCTTGGTATATGTAATTCTTTCTCGAAGGCTATCTATATTCTGTATGTCATTATATATAGGTACATCTCCACGCTGTCCAAAGTCACTAATACATTGACTAGAATTTTCTTTAACAATGGTGGGCAACATTTTTCTTTCGTCAAGTCATATTGATTTCCAGAGATAGTGCCGCCTGATGGAAAAAAAATATTCGAGGTTGTATTCAGCGTGTTACATGCCGGAACTGTCCCGTGAGCCGTAGTTAGAATATCAGTGCAGAAGATTTGATAGGCCGTATGCAGCGTGTTACATGCCGGAACTCTCCCGTAAGTTGTAGTTAGAATATCAGTGCAGTAAATTTGATAGGTCGTATGCAGCGTGTCACAACCCGACTGTCCCGTGGGTCGTAATTAGAATATCAGTGCAGTAGATTCGAGAGGCTGTTTGCAGCGTGTCACAACCCGGAACAGTCCCGCGGGCTGTAGTTAGGATGTCACTGAAGTCACTGTTCTTAAGGGTAGTATAGTTGGAATAATGTGATTGACAATCCAATGCTGTTTCTCATGACCTTTTGATACAGTTAATATTTGAGTTTGTCTTTGTCGTCATTCTATTTCACTGAATATATTAGTATTTCCAAGTGTTGGACTCTCAATCATATCCCTGACTTCTGCATCCCTGTCCTCGGCTCCCATCGCTTTAAAGTCTCAAATAGACTCAGAGATTACCATCCTCTCTTGTGGTAGCCAGTGAACTTTAGCAGGTATCCACTGTTTTACAGTGAGTGCATACCAAATGGAATTACAATTCTGATGTTTAAAGGCTAAACTACCACCCGCGTTCTAAGGGTTAAGAATTAAAAAATAAAACTTGACGTCCTACTTTATACATTAAGGGTTCGAACTAGAAGCGCTAGTCATACGTCCTAGCAGCCTCTCCTCTGCAATAAGAAAAGACCACCCACTACCATTGATCTAACCTCGGTTTTAGCTTCCAAGAAAATTGTGTGTGTGTGTGAAAGTTCACTGTGTATATGCGTGAGTGCGTGGGCACGCCTAAGTGTTAGTGTTTAGATTTCAAACTGTTTGATCTCGCTATGCCTGTTAATTTGCTGGGTGGGTCTTGGTATAGTCTGGTTTAAATGGTTGTCATCTACTAGCCAAGAGGCTTCAATTTGAATTTCCATAAATAGTCTTCTGAACTAGGTAACTGTGTAGTCATAGTCTCGGCTCTTTAGTACAAACATTAGGTCTAGTTCTTCAAATACACGACCACAGACCTATATATATTATATCTAGACTGGAAAACGGAAATAAATTCTTATCCGCGATTGATCCACTCACAGACCTATATGTATAGATTGTTATGTATCAATCACAGAACTATATATTCACGCAAATTCATGAAATAAAGCCATTTACTGTTAGTGTCCATTTAGATAAAGTTTCGAAAATCCTAGATTGAAATAATTCACGTCTATTGATTTTAGTCATCTTATGTATATTTAAATAGATAGATTACCTAGATCTTTTTAGATTAAGTATCTAAAAATTGCAAAATAATAATTATGAGTCAAGAGTGCTCTTCTTTCGATGTTAAACATTAAGTTATATGTTACATAGGTTAGGGTTGAAAAAATAATAATTCTTGTAACTACCTACTTTACAAAACAACGCATTGTTTCAGCTTTTTAAAAAAAATTCACGACATTTTCGTAGTGTTAAAAGATCTCAATGTCCAGTCTAGATTTAATATATATAATTCTATGTACACGACCTATAATTCATATGTATTCAAATCTTCTGAATCAGGGAATGCACATACACATACTGCGGACTGATTCGTTGAGAAATCGTTAGTCTTTTTAATGCGGAAGGGTGACTTGTCTCGTAAGAAAAACATTGTTATTAGGCAAGCGGAGGGGCGACTTTCAAATCTGAGAATTGATAAAATCTGTGATAGTTATGCTACTTTAAGTCCACTTTTTTTTACCATTAAGTCATAGAAATTTGAGGCATGCGTGTCTGGGGCCGGACCATCGCAAAAGTTAATCGATTCCAGATGTAACCAATCCTTCGAGACTTCATAATACATTATGGGAAGGTTACAATGGGGCTTATAGCTCGACATTACGGGCCAGGTATGGCCCGCAGGTCGTGAGTTGAGGATCACTACTACTTGACATGATTCTGGAGGCCATAGATTACACTTCAAGTTGCGGTAGAGGAATAATGCATGGAAAGACTTTGGACCGTCCTGGGTTAAGGCACGGGTTATGGCACACATCTCCTTAGTCTGGTATTGAATTCAATGATTACAAACTTGGAACTGTCAGCTCAACTATTTCTTTTCCATTTATGGATTACAAAAATTTTAAGGAAAATTATAATTACCCGGCAATGATGTACGAAGCTAGTTTACATCGTTTCCCATAAAAATACAACGCAAAACATAACATTCAATCATAACATTTGATTCATCAATCTTTAGACCCTAGCAATTAGTGTAACAACAATTGATTTTTTAATTTTTGTTAATTGAAATGTTTCGGGACTTCAAACTGCAATCCTAACTAGACAACGAAAGTATTAGTCTTGTGTATACCTTGGCAAAGTCTTTGACTTAAAGCAGTGGGGCCCAACTTTTTGTGACCTTTGGGGACCATAGACATTTCTGAGACTCTAATCAGGGGCAAAGAAAATCATCGCGTCCAGTGGAAGTGACCCCCGACGACATCATCATGTTCTGTGAGCAGGCTTTACGAGGGGCCGGCTAGCAGAGTGTTACGGGCTGGATCAGGTCCGCGGGCAGTAGTTTGGGCATCACTGAGTTAAAGGAAATAAATTGGTGTCAGATGTGTTTGAGATCTAAATGTGTATAAAAAAGAACACGGATCGAGAGATACAGGGAAAGACGGAGATAGACCAGGAAACGTCACGCTAGTTCTTGAGAGAGGAGAGGACTTCAGACAAGAAAGGGAAATTGATAGACCCAGAACTGGTAGAACTGGAACACCACAGTACAGAATGTCTAAATATAGCTGGTTAAAGGAAGTGCGCGCTTTCTACCTGGATAATTTCGACACCCCCTCCCTCGACTCCAATAAGATACTTGTTATAATATATAACCTTGTGATATCACACATTCCCACTTTCCACGAGATGACTAAAATATACATTGCCCTCGCTTGGGGCTGAGTCTGTTTAGTTAATAATTCAGTGATTCTAAAGCTGGGTCGTTTTCGGTAAATATGGGTATTTTTTCCCCTTATTAAAACAGAATAATATGCTTTTTAGAGTTTTTAAAAACATTTGAATTTGCGATCGGACGGAGCCCATAACATTTCAACCCGAACCCTAGTGCCCTTTCAATAACTCGTTTTCACGCTGTATGGTTTAAACGTCTTTCGGTGGGGAAATGTAACACTGCTAGTTAAATCACATCCCATAAATCTTCTCTTCAATACCATTGCAATTTATGATTATTTTTGTTATTTCTGAGATCCAGTTAACAATAAAAATGTAGTAGTGTGAACGAAAAGAGCATAAAGTAAAAGTTCCTATTCTGAACTTAAAGTCTATAGGGCGGATGATGGAAAATGTCAGTATTTGCGGCCTACGGTTAACGAGGGTGTCATGTGGCCAGCACAACGACCAACCGCCTTTACTTTTCCTCAACTAATGTCGGGTACCCATTAGAGCTGGATGGACTCAGAGGCGCCTAAAGATCCTAAGATTAAAAAATTTCCCAGTCTTAACCAGGATTCGAATTCGGTACCTCCCCCCCCCCCCCCCCATTTGAAAAATTCAGCTCTTTTACCGCTCAGCCACCGCGCCTCCTAAGAAGAGAAAGTGATATGACAAAAATAATGTGGCAGCAAGATTTGTTAGGGTTAGGGTTGAATCGAAAGAAAAACGTAAGAAATGTAAACAGGAAGATTTGGGAGAGATTTGACCAAGATGCTACATTGAAAGGTCACTGTTGCTAGCTAAATCAAAACTAATTACTTGTTTGTTACACATGAGAGCACTTAGAACTTGGATTCCACAATGCTGAAAAGTGCATTGAAATTATTCCATGTTTTATTAAAAGACTTCACTTATCAGTACTTTAGTATTACGTACAACGGTTACACCAGAAAAGCTGTTTATGGATCAGTCAGCCATCCTGGCTTAGTATGTATGTTGTTCTGTTTGTATCCTCCAAAAACTGAATAGATGTACGACGCTATACGTTATACCTAATCGTGCGGGGTGGTTTGGGAGCCTCTTTTGAAAAGTGATGGGGTGATATTGTTGTTTCCTAAGTAGAAAGTACATAATAATTTAAAAAATTAACAATTGTTGTTTCACTACTTTTCATTATCTTATCAAGCTGAAATTTCGCTTTATTAATTGTTGAATTAATCGAAATTAATTTTTATCTTATCTGGATAATAGAAAAAAAAATTGACGGCCATTTTTATTTTCAATTTATTGAAATGTTATTAATAGAGCTAGATCTATATGGTTAACCTTTTGTCATTCGGACGGTTAAATGAGTTGATAGAGCGTTGTGCTAATAACGTGAATCTCCAGGTTTCGTTCCTTATACTGACCTTGTTTCTTTTTCTCTCTCTAATTTTCAATGACAAACTATGAAGGTTTAGAGTCTTCCTCATTACTTCAACAGAAAGTAGGAATTAATTTTTGAAATATTTTTTTTACATGTTATATTACTGTTATACCCGCTTTAAAAATACTTTGCGCAGGCTGGAGGCAATACAGTAATTTATACAATTTGCATGACTCGACACAATAGACTCGATTAAAGGGTGAAAATATGTAGGTCACAGCTGGGGCTAGCAGGCGCGGTGGCTGAGCGGTAGGCGCTTGGATTCTGACCCGGAGTCCCGGGTTCGAATCCTGGTGAAGACTGGGATTTTGAATTTCGGGATCTTAGGGCGCCTTTGAGTCCACCCTAGCTCTAATGGGTACCGGACATTAGTTAATCGTTAACCGTAAGCCACAGAAATAGATGACCTTTACATCATCTGCCCTATAGATTCCAAGGTCTGAAAGGGGAACTGTACTTTTACAGCTGGGCCAGCGTATCCACGGGAATTACTGCATTCCTCATCATCTTCAAACTCGAAGACAAGCTTTTAAATATGTGTGAGTAGTTTTAAAAATATAGATTTCTTTAGTCAAGGGACTGAGACCTATTTCAAGGATCGTCGTTACGTAGTTGAGATATCCCCTATCCACCCCCCCACCCCCCCGCTCCGTATTTCACAATGTCATATTTCTGTATTTGGTTGGAGTGGGGTATCGGGTTACCGTTACCAACGCACTAAAACAAAGAGGGGATCATTGAGGCGATACGACACAGATGACTCTCCGTTGGAGATATGATTCGACCGTATCTTTCCCATCAGCCAAACATATTTTTTTGTTATTATGATTGTCAAAGTGTAGTGCACAGATCAGATTCCAGCAGATGTTGAAGCCGATCAAAGAGAATTTGAATGGAAAGATGGATGTGCTACAAAGAAAGAAAGAGAGAAAGAAATAGAAAAATAAAGAGACAGAAAGAAAGAGAGAGAGAAAGAGTCGTGTGAACGAATTGTCGGATGAACGAAAAGTCGTAAACGATTTGTCGGTAAACGAAATGTCGGTGAACGAATTGTCGTGTCCCTGATATTATAAAGTAAAGTTCCCTTTTCAAACCATGTGATCACCTGTAGTGCAGATGACGTTAAAGTCATCTGTTTCTGTGGCTTACGGTTAGCGAGGGTGTCATGTGGCCAGCTCAACGACAAAAAAATGCTTTTATTTCCTCAACTAATGTCAGGTGCCCATTAGAGCTAGTTGGGCTTGGGGCGCCCAAGGATGTTGAATTTAATGATACCAGGACTCGCAACTGGAACCATTCAACATTTACACTAGTAACCTACTCCTAAAGATGCGCTATATAAAATCAATTTTATTGTTTTAAAAAAGGTTAATCAGACCGCAATTGTTTTTGTGTGTTTGAAGTAAAGCTTCTCTATGGTCAGTATCCTTTTCGTCGGGGGTCTCTAGCTGAAACCTTTTCAAATCAATCTGTAAGTACTTGGAATATATCCACAGTACTTTTTTTTCTTGACTATTTTCCCATTCTCAACTTCCAAACTAAAAGGAATTAGTTTAAATCCCAGAAGAGGCGTGGATATTAAATGGCACAGAATGGAACCAATGAATCAGCTCTTCTTCTATTGACCGAGACATTTATTTTTGTGTGTATTCACCTGCTCCACCAATTTTTAAGGTCACCAGAAAATCTTACCAAAGTACACGCCTCTGAACTTAAGCTCGGTTCCTATAAGAGAACTGACATTCTAAACGAAAAGTTTGATTCCCAAACTGAAACTACACCCCTGGCGTTACCTTCATACAACTGACTAGCTTTTTTTTTTTTTTTTTTTTTTTTTAAAGTTCTACTGTTTAGACAGTGTTTCAAAGCATACATGAACCAAGATTTATAGGCCAGATAGCTAGATTTAGCACACACAGGTAATGGTTGAGTTACGGCTGCCCAATATCAATTATTTTAGAACACGGCTGTGATTTCTAGGTCATGTGACACCAACACACGAATGAAGGAAAAGTAATGCACACTTTAGAAAGGGCGCGTTCTGAGCCCAGCGAGTCTCAAATTGTAGGCCAAACTTAGTTTCCAGTCATTGACTTTTTTTTCAAAGCTTATATCAACAATGTTTGTCTGTATAATAAAAAGGGTCTATACGTTATTTCTCCCACACCCGATCTCGGATAAAATTAAAACTTCGCACAATTATTCATTGACATAGACAACACATGAATCACTAGTTAAAAAAAACAAGCAACCAATTAGTAAATTATTACTGATAATTAATCATTGTGTTAGATACCAACAAGGGAAACTAATCCTTCAGTATTCACAGATATGGCTAAATTTTTTGGGTTTAGTCCTCTTAAATAATTGTTAACACTATTTCTCCCAAACGCAGTCTCCAATGAAGATGATATTTTAAACAATTATTAATTTACCTAACAAAACATGAATGAACAAAAAATATTGGTAACTAATTGTTTTGTTTGATATCGAATACAGGAAATAACACTACTACATTATTGATAGATATAGTTTTAAAGGCGGAGCTCTTCCTATTTAGATAGTTTTTTGTTTTTTTTAAAAAGGATTTTTCATATTTTGCTTGTTAAAGTCTCGTTTTCAAAACAAACCATGCATATTGCGACAGGTTGGGGAAAGTGACGTGTGTTTGGCGCGTTTAGTGTCTAGGGGATGATTATTTTTGAAAGCTATTACACACCAACCCGTCAGCATATAAATCGGGAGAAGGCACGCAACGAGACAAGCAATGAAAGAAAGATACAAAGTTAAAAATGAAGAATATTTATTCACATAAATATTTACATAAAAGGATAAAAAAGGGGGAGGGTTTGCATCTATCTCTAATTAATACTATATTTAATCATCACTCTTGCACTTAATAAGAGAGTATGTCACTTTGTCTTCTGAACTTAGCTGGTTGTCCTGCTTGGGTCGCAGCTTGAGGTTCTGCAGCTGGAACTAGCGCTCTAGCGGGACGCCGGTGATACAGTTCTTGCGGAGTCTCAATCCAAAGTTCTGATATCTGTAGTGGGCACAGTAGGGCGGGTGGCCAGCTACCGTGGGCAGCTTAGTGCAGGGTGAGTTGCGGTTTGGCGTAGCTATGATGTCTCGCACAGATCTGGGTCTATAGAGACGTCGCACCTAATAAACTGACAGGTGGGCTGTCGAATAGGAGGGCAAGAAGAGCCGATAGCGCCGAGTAAATAGTTGAGTGGACCCCAATATCAAATAGGCAATTGACTAGGCAGACAATGCCAAATAACTAGGCAGGTGGGTGATCCGATAAATAGCAGGAAAATGGGCAGACACCTGAGGGAGGCTGTGGATAAATAAAGACAAGTTAGGACATGTCTCTCATGCATCTTATCGATGCCCTCGACTGAGGTGCATTCGTCAGATTGGTAAAATTGCTTTTGAGCACAAAGGGAGATGATGACAAATGGGATTTGGAAAATAGATGGCTGATAGTAGCAATATAAAAATGTACATAAAAGGGAAGATAATAATCTCAAATAAACAACATAAGTTAAAAGAAAAAAAGGGGGGGGGAATGGGCGGTGGTCAGCGACCATGACGGTTTGTCTACATACGACCGTCGGCCGAGAACAATGGAGTGTTTGAATTGGGAGAGCGTCCGTTCAAGGGGCGCAACTCTCGCTAAAGTAGAATGACTACAGGGGAGATAATTCATATCTCTTTTATAAGAGCAGTACTAGTGTGCTAGTAAAATTATCAAGGCGGTCAGCCGAGATAAAGGAAATAAAATAAGATGTACAAATACACACATGGTTGCATCAACGATCAATTGAGCAACGTAGCATTAATAGATTAATGCAATACATAAATACATACATATGCCATGTTTATGTTTTCGACTTACGATAGTGAGAAATACACAATGCACTAATTAAATATAAATGAAATAATAAAATACACATGATAAAATCCAGTGAGAAATATGCACAAAGTATTTAAGATGGAACTTGTGATTAAGTTCGGCTTACCACCAGGTATTCCTCTAGGAGTGAGAATAAATGATATAGTCCAGACTCGATGAATGAGAAATGAGAGAATGTCTATTCAGCCTTATTGTACCTTATATAGGCCTCGCGGAAACAGGAAATGTCCTAGGCTAGGAATTATCTTACACGTGGGTGAAGTCCGACAAGAGTCGCACCTTGGAATGGTCAATAGGCGTGTTGGTCCGAGTGCTCTCCTAGATCAAAGAGAGACGTAGGAGAAGGGGGGGGGTAGAGTGACTTGCATTTCACCCAAGGTGGTGTAAACTGCGCCCGTCAGACATCCGGCCGGTAAGATCAAAGAGACTGTGTTTATCTTTACCCCGGTCAAGGGAAGACAAGTGAAAAGCCGCTAAGGTGGTGGACTTAGTCTAGTGAGACGAGGAAAAGGTGGGGCGGGTGAATAAGATGGGGATAGGACGGGGAAATAATTAAAACAAAATAATTAAATAATGATAAATAATAATTAATGCTGTGATAAAATAGAGTGACTCTGACAGCAAGCTTTTGACTTGTCACACTTATCTCTTTCATTGATTGTATTTAATTTTTAATTTTGTGGAATGTGGCAAGGGAAAAGTTAATAATAGAATTATTTTTTAGATGACTTTGCGTTGTACGAGTACATCTCCTGTTTTTTTTTTATTCCATTCGCTTCTCCGCTGTGAAGTTCCAGAGAAGGCTCCATGTGACTCAGTATCGAAGGCAGAGACGAATCCTAAGACATTAATACCGAGACTGTGTCGCCATGGAGGAAATCCATTTCTGAGTAAGCAAGCGACTCCCTTTAAGGGAGTTTTGACTGAGAGTCGCTGGACACGTTCTGAGACAGCAGTTCTCAACCTTTTTTTTTGTTCCTCGACCCCCTAATATAATTTCTAACTTGGCGGCGACCCTCAAGCGAAAATTTGTGTGCTCATAATTACATTAAAAAAATTGTGTATTATTCAGACGTGCATTTACGTACTTTTCCTTTGCGTATTCACAATATACATACATAAGTGATAATTTGACAAATATGGTGAAGTATAGATAACAATCTTTGATACAGAAATAGTCTTTCGACAGTGTTTACAAACGCGCCAATGATAGTGCGAAGGTTGAGCTTGTTTCTTTTCCACTAGATCGGGAATCTCGTAGCACAGCGAATTTCACATTCTGCATCAAGTCTGCTTCTGAATTTGGACTTAATCACTAACAAGCTGGAAAATCTTGGTTCGTAAAAGATTTGTTTGTGGAAATAGTAGAAAACGCAACACTATCTCAAACAGAACGGAACATGAACTAGTTTGAAGACCACGTTGCGTTCAGATCTGCTTGTTACAGCACGAGAAAAACAACTTCAAATGATGAATAGACAAAAAATAAAAATTTCCTGGGGTCTTAGACGACCCCTGACAAATTGTCATTCGACCCCCAAGGGGGTCGCGACCCACAGGCTGAGAACCCCTGTTCTAAGACAAAGAGAGCCGCGGTTAAAGATCGGAATGTTATGGTGTCAGAAGCAGGGTTAAGATGGAAGTGAGACTCAACAACACTGTCAAACAAGTCCGCCACGCTTTTACACAAGGAGGCCGTCACATAGTGTAACTGCAGTTTAAAGTACTTGAGGACCACTGTCGAACAAGTCCGCCACGCTTTTACATAAGAAGGCCGTCATATAGTGTAACTGCAGTTTAAAGTACTTGAGGACCACTGTCGAACAAGTCCGCCACGCTTTTACACAAGGAGGCCGTCATATAGTGTAACTGCAGTTTAAAGTACTTGAGGACCACTGTCGAACGTCATAATTCCTTGTACTATTTTTTTTACGCGGGCAACTATTAATGGCAGTTAGCGCCATTTTTTCTAATATATATAGTTCGTTCTCCCTGTCGTCTGCTGAGCTGGCCGTGTATTCTGCCGCGTCTTTTTGTTACTGGAAATAAAAAGTACAAAGGAACCGAAAAAAATATATGGCTTTTTTTTTTTTTTTTAATTGTAACTTTTCCTATTAGAGAAGTGATTTAATAGAGAAGGCGATATTTCTCAGGGCTCTACCACAGAGGCGAAGTTTTGTGCTACTCTGGTGCTAGCTCTCCTGTGTATAGACGGTGAAACCCCTGGGGTGTGGGATAGACCACAACCTATTATTTGGATAAATTAGATGCGTGTGTGTTTAAGGAAAAAGGAGAGGGAGGGGGGGGGGGGGAATATGTTCTAACTTCCCGTCTAACCTGCACGCCCTACCAAAATAAGAGACTGTATTGTAGAGAGATCGCTGGTTTGGTAGTTATCTGCTGTTTGACTGTAGATCCATATTTATATTATTACAAAGCTTATTTCAAATCACTCTGCCTATCTATCTATCTATCTATCTATCTATCTATCTATCTATCTGTGTGATCAAAAGTGTGTACACGATATTTCCTCCACAACCATTTTCGGATCAATTTGAAGCTCCGCACAATTATTCATTGGTATTGACAAAGACATAAATAAATTTAATAAAAAGTAACCAATTAGTCAATTAATTAATAATAATAATTATAATAATAATAATCTTTATTGTCCGTATGGAAATTTGTCTTACAATTTGTGCATTACACCAAACAAAAACATTATAACTATAAGAAACCAAAATGTACATTCACATCAGATTCATTCATAATTTACATGTGACAAAGTTTAAATCAGATTGTTCCTATTTAATGATTTGATTGCCAGGGGAACAAAAGAGTGTTTGTGTCTATTTGTCTTTGCTATCGGTGTCTTGTATCTCTTTTGTGATGGTAAAATCACAAAATCCTGACACAAAGGGTGATTCTTTATTTCTAAGATCTTGTTAGCTTTTTTATAGATGTTTGTCTCAAACAACTGCCCAAATGGGGTTTGTTTTTTGCCAATGATTTTACCAGCAGCATTTATTTTATTTGATACCAACAAGGTAAACTAATTCTTTAGTATTCACATATATGGCTAAAGTTGTTGGGTTTAGTCCACTTAAATAATTTCTAACGCTATTTCTTCATCAAGCATTCTCCGATCACATTGATACTTTAAACAGTTATTTATTGTATCTAATAAAAAAAAACATCAAATCTTGGTAATTAAATATTTTAAATTTATGAGATGAGAAATTGTTGTGTTTGTCTGTTTGGGGAATCACCAAGACTTCATAATTATACAACGTTTATGATTTATAATTCAGTTTATTATATTTTCTATTGTAATGGTGTCTATCTTTTGTTTATCTATGCCGTATTTCCCATACTGTGTTCCACGGAACCCTAGTGTTCCGCGAGATCTGAATTGGTGTTTCACGAACTGCTGAAATAATTAACAAGTAGGCCCACCACGTGAATTAATCTTTTCAAAAAAAAATAAAAATAAATAAATAATAATTAAAAATAAGCAAAGGGTTCCGCTAATTACTCAAAATGTGCGAAGTGTTCCGTTAAGGGAAATAGTTTGGGAAACACTGAGTTAAGCCTATAGGGGAGTATTTAAAATTCAGCTAATCACAGTAATCTGCTCCTTCTATACTTCATCGCGATTTTATACGATGCGGTTAAAACTCATGAAACAACGCTTTGGGCTATCAAACAGAGAGGAATAGAGAATAGAGAGGAATAGAAAAAAAAATGAAGCAATATAGAGAAATGTGGGGGGTGATATGTTGGAACTCTCAAGAAAAAAGCGAAAAGATGAAAATTAAGAGTTAGTTTTGAAATAAATAAATAAAGTAATGTCAGCGATGCTATAATAAAAAGTTGTTTCCAACTAAATAATAAAACTATTTTTTTTCTAGTGGCGGGAAAGGCTAGAAATGTTATCTTACAGTCCTAAACAATTAAAATTACTATCTGGTCTTTACAACACCCATACCACAAATCTACATTTTATTCACCAGATAAATCAGAAATCTATATAATATTAATATATTTTTGAGACTCCCCTCTCACTAATAATAAAGTGTACGTGATAGTTAGTGCTTGAAATAAATGAAACTTAATCATACACACGCACTATGAAATTCAGTTCCTTCAGAGGCCAACAACTCAACCCGCGAATAAAAAAAAATTTGCATCCTGTTGTCTGGTAAAAGTGAAATGGGAACCAGAATATTTTTAGCTTATTTAAATACTCAAACAAGTGAAAGTAAAACCAAAAAAAAATATATGATTGGCGACTGAATTTATATATATATTTTATATTTGTTCTTGTTAAGGGCGTTGCTTGTTTGAGTGTGGGGATGGTTGTCTACCCCCCCTCCCCCGGTAACACTCCCTATTTCAATGTGGGAAAACACCCACCAATTTGTAAATAGCGTGGACATTTCCGTTAAATTGACATAATGACCCCCTACCCCCCGAACCCCTCCCCCCCCCCAAAAAAAAAAAGGTGGGGCTACGCTATTGTATGTGTTCATGTGTAATTCTTAACTACACTTGTGGTAACGTTTCTTAGAAGATAGTGCTTTCTGCATGTGCGTTTGGGCGTCCCGTGGCGCCAATATCTTCTCGTGTAGCTTGAACGTGATTGGACAGTACCCAGTACCATTATCAATCGGACAAAGGGAAGGTCTTGTACTGTCTCCTCAGGAAGCCAGAAGTTTTCAGTACCTAAAAACTTGCGTCTCTCTCTACTGACCCATTTTATAGTAAAGGGTTGGGGGGGGGGATATCTTCATAAAGCATGCCTGGATAACTCCACTCTTAGTTTAGTATTATGGCCTCGTTTTGGAGAACTCCTGAAATTAAATAGATTCACACAAAAGAATCGACTTGTTGTATGCCAGTGGGTGCTGAGCCTACAACCCGCGGGCCATATCTGACCCGTGATGTGGGTGCCCACAATTCATACAGGTTTTGGTTCCGTTGCACTCGACGATTTTATGCGTTGATGCGACATGTGACACACTTGTCGGAAACGTATCTGGTCCTTCGTTGAGGAGAAAAAGGTTGGCAACTACTTTGCCGAAGACTTAATTAGTGTGTGTGTGTGTGACAATCTTCCTATATTTTCAAACTCAAAAATTCAACGCTTACCTGGACATTCATTTTCCACTTCCAAGGATAATCTCTGCCAAAACATTTTGTCTAACATTTCGACCTAATAGATCTCGTCTAACATCTGGGCCAGTTACATCTTAACTAACATCTGGCCAAATACATCTCGTCTAACATCTGGGCCAGTTACATCTTAACTAACATCTGGCCAAATACATCTTGTCTAACATCTTGGCCAAATACATCTTGTCTAACATTTTGGCCAAATACATCTTGTCTAACATCTGGCCAAATACATCTTGGCCAAATACATCTTGTCTAACATCTTGGCCAAATACATCTTGTCTAACATCTTGGCCAAATACATCTTGTCTAACATCACGGCCAAATACATCTTGTCTAACATCACGGCCAAATACATCTTGTCTAACATCTTGGTCAAATACATCTTGGTCAAATACATCTTGGTCAAATACATCTTGGTCAAATACATCTTGGTCAAATACATCTTGTCTAACATCTTGGCCAAATACATCTTGTCTAACATCTTGGCCAAATACATCTTGTCTAACATCTTGGTCAAATACATCTTGTCTAACAT
Organism: Biomphalaria pfeifferi; assembly: GCA_030265305.1. Lineage (NCBI taxonomy): Eukaryota > Metazoa > Mollusca > Gastropoda > Planorbidae > Biomphalaria > Biomphalaria pfeifferi. The sequence goes on from JASAOG010000415.1 coordinate 60,088, forward strand.
CTTGGTCAAATACATCTTGTCTAACATCTTGGTCAAATACATCTTGTCTAACATCTGGCCAAATACATCTTGTTTAACATCTTGACCCAAATTCATCTTCTCTCTGACATCTTGGCCTTATACTTATTTGTCTGACAGTGTCCAACAATTTTTTAAACCAGCCATAAAACCTGACGCCAACTAAGACAGTTTTTTGTGTCATTTGGACTGCAACTAGGACACTGCCGGGACTGATGGTACAAGTACACAAAGCAAACACTTGGTAACAGTACTTGTGGTAACTACTTGGTAAAGGTAGATGTGACACCTGGTGACACCAGTACACTTGATGCAAATACATTTGGTAAATGCTCGGTTCCAGTAGATGTGGTTATCGCTAGGTATCAGTACATTTGGTGTTGTAAAAATGTGATAAGCGCTAGGTATAAGTAGATGTGGTAAACATTCACCACAAAAAGATGTGGTAAACACGTAATACAAGTAGATGTGGTTAACATGTAACACAAGTAGGTGTGGTAAACACTTAATACAAATAGATGTCAACTCTGCTCCAGTCCATGTGGTAAACTCTTGGTACAAATAGTCGTGATTAACGCTTGGTGTTAGGGACTGAACTAGGATTTATGGTATACATAAGTGTGTATTTATACTAAATGTTTCTAATCCCCTCCCCCCCCCCCCCCCCCCATAAAAAAAATGTCATAGTTCTTGAAGTCGTCTTTCAATTATTGTCTGCCTAGTCACCACGTATTTACTCAACAACAGTGATGCTCAACCACACCAGCCATGCGGATGTCCACCATAAAGGCTAACCCTTGCAGATGTGAGGATAGTGACATGTTCTTCCATCCCCGCTAGTGCAATGGACTCGGTCCTTAGGCACCCCAACGGGTTACTGTTTTGTTTCCCTATAGACCTTATCGTCTTCTCCAACGACCGTTTCCACCCAAGCGCCATGTTGAGGCTGAGAAGTATTGCCAAAGCTTAATGTGGTTTAATGAAATAGGAATCTCAGTCATAAAATAAAAGTTTTCTATGAATACATCTTAATGATCTACTTATCTTTCCTAATTATAATACGTTTCCACTGTCCTATTTACTTTTTTTTTTCCTTTCATAATATTTTTGGATATTTATTTGACAGGTTTTAGCTTTACTGGTGAACATTGCTCTTCCAAGCGATACTTACTGTATCTACAAATGAAACAATCAGACACATGCTGACACATGGACACGCTAACACAGACACATAGATAGCAGACACACTCATCGAAACTTAACACAGCAATGCTGATGATTGTCAAAACTTGTCTCAGACTCAATGGGGGAAGTATAAGTTATCCCTTGTTCCAATGTTTCAGCAATCTTTTTCTCTATTTTTTTGGAGACTTTGTCAGCTTTCAGAGATATTATCTAGTTTGAGTACAAACCGATTATACAAAGACAAACAAGCAAATTTGGTACAGGTATCTGAGCTTTTGGGAATGCAAATAGTCTGTTGCTGTGTCCAAAACTATATAGGTCAGACTTGTGAAAACTTGGGCTGGGTGCTGCAGACGATTGATTTGTTCAAAAGGCAAACCTTTTATCTACAGACCGTTGATTGGTCATGAACATTTGATGGATTGCAGTAGCGCGTGCATCCCAGCGCAGTGCATTGTTGTCATGCTCATCAGCAGGCGAGCAGACGATAGCGCCATAACTACCCATCCTGTTATCTCCCCTTTAGTTCCGATTAAGCCTACGTTCTCTTCATGCAGTAGCTTGATTTTTTCAAAAGAGTTTTTAATGCTTTTTTTTGAGACTGATGGTCATGATAAACCTTTTTTTTAAATAGAAAGCTTAATTCAGCCCACTCTTTCTGTCTCGTACAATTTTCGAACACGTTATTTCTCCCAGTTCCCATTCTCGGATCAAGTCGAAACTCTGCACAGTTGTTCATTGCTTATGACAAGTAATGAATCAAGCAAAAATAAACCAATTAGCTAATTATATAGCGGTCATCAATTATATTTGATTCATATTGAGAATTGGAAAAAAATCTTGTATTGAGACATATGGCTGTAAATATGGAGTTATTCCCCTAAGTTTGGCTTTGTTTATTGTTTTTAAAGTTTTTTTGTTGTTTTTTTCAATAATTTGCTGGGCTTTTTTTTTTTTGTTAACACTTTTTTTGTTGTTTTCCAAATCACTTGATTATGTTGTATGCTTTGATGTCTACACTCAACAAAATAGGGAAAATGTACGCTTGGAGATCAAGTGACTATCAAAGTTGACTCAGTATTCCTCTAATCGTGATACCAAAGGGATGGCGACAAGTGACTTAAAGATTCTCACATTTCTTAGAGACTTCCTATTGCCTTCAGATGTCGGTACTGCTGCACTGAAAAAAAAATCATCAGTGGATATTGTTAAGGGGAAACTACAGTGAATTTTATATCCCCTTTAGCTAATCTCGCTCCCGCCAGCGATTGGTGATTGGTTTATGTTTTAAATAATAATAATATATTGAAGTAGAACATTTCTTCACCTTCACCTGCCACTTGGGCACTACACAAGGTCTGTTGACAGTCTCTTCCCATTCCTGTCAAGCCAGGATTACAGTCTCTCCCATTCCTTTTGTTCCATCTGTCTGCCTTTACTTCTTTTCCCTGGTACTGTTCTCTGCAGGAACGTCTTTGTGATCTCTAATGTTTGCATGATATGGCTGTACAGTTGTAACTAGGTTGGTTTTTTTATTTTACAGTAGTCAGAAAGTCATCATGGGGACCAGTCGAGACCCTTCGATACAGAAGGCCTCAGCACTGACCTGTGACGTCGCAGCCTGATCTTTACACAGATATTTCACTAATTGTTTCATAAATCGCAGACATTTCACTAATTGTGCTGCACAAACCAACAAGACAGTTCACTAATGGTTTCATAAACCACATACATTTCTCCCTCTGAGTTCTGCTAATGGTTAAAGAGAACCACAAAGTTAAACTGAGTAGATTGTGTTAAACTTAGTAGATTGTTTTAAACTTAGTAGATTGTCCTGGTTAGCCTTCTACGTGTTTTATTTCAACACTATAACTGTCAAGACATCCATCCACCGCCCTTGTGTCTACAGTCTAGTCGACTCTAGTGGTAGGTTTTTGGCACTCTTCTGTGGGGGTGAATACACCTTCCCCACCACCCCTCCCCAGTCCGAAGACTTGAAACTTGGCTGTTTCACAAGTAACAAATATGCAAATTAGATGTTTATATATGAACTGGATCGTAATAACTTTTATTGTAGAGAGTTCCCTGAAGCTTGAATATAGTGTCAAGTGTCATCGACATGAATACTGTTGAGAAATCAGCGCATTATTCAACTTGATTGATATGTAGTTATGTCCTTTTGCTTCGGACTCTATAACGAAATGAGGTTTTTAGCTTATTATCTGCACTAGAAAAAAAAAAAAGGCAAAGGGGGGTGGGGGCTGACTGACATTTCTGTCGTGGTGCTAAAAGAATGTGCACATTGTGGTGCTAATTGAATGTGCACATTGTGGTGCTAATTGAATGTGCACTTTGTAGTGCATGTATCCTATCTTGCTTCCTGACAAGAATAAGTGCATTCGAGTGTCGACGATAACTAAGATATTTCTTTCTACTGCTTGTAATCACAGAGGAGCCCCCCCCCCCCCTTCCTCATACAACCGCTACGGAGATCAACTCAGACGTCATGTTGCTCTCTCTGGCGTAGAGTAAAGTATCTGTCAGTAGATGCCTTCTGAAAGAGACGGAGAGCTCTGACGAAGGATGCGGTACATGCATCCGAGGAGCAGAGAAAGGCTCATGCCGAAGCCAGCCAGCTTTTCTTTGGACAACCCCTTCTTGTGTTCCACCCACTGTATCTTGAAGACTTTTATAATACGATCAAACCAGCTCAGCGTTCGTCTATTCACAGTATTGAGGAGCATTGCAAGCCAGAGTTTGGGTTTGTAAGAAATAGAAACTCGTGTTCTCTTTCTGGTACCGGATTCAACTGCATACAAAACATAAACATGAATCAATCCATTGAAAGACAAAATAAAATGAGGGTCTACAACTCTGATTCCAAAACTTCCTGCTGTGCGACAAAGTCCAGCTTAAAGGAGAGCCCTTGGATTGCTATCTCGTCAGGGGCGCCTGTCACCTATGTTCTTATTCAATAGGGGGGTGGGAAGGGAAAAGGTGTATCGTTACACTTATTTCATCGGTCATAACGGTTTGTCCTTGCCTGTCATTGATCTGTAACTATCCCCACTGTTAGGACTGGACTTAATACATTAATTGAAAAAGGGGGGGGGGGGGGGGGAGCGTTGCGAGTCAAAGTAAAAAAAGTTGTACATTCCGAGAAAAGGTTATTTTATAGTCCATGGCAAGATGGAGAACTCGTGATGTTTCTTCTTCTTCTTCTTCTAGCCAGCTTTATTGCTGCTGAGCTGTGAGCTCTTTTGCAGACTGTGCCAAGGAAAAAAAGTGTGCTGTTTTCTTCAGTTGTTCAGCACTGCCGTACAGGGTGTTGGTTATGTTGGGCTGTAGTGGAAGTAGGGTCTGCCTAAGGTGGTTTAGGAAGGGGCATTCAAAAAGGATATGGTTTACGGTTTCATAAGGGTGGGCGCAGTGTCTACAAAGGGTGAGTTGTGTGGGATTTATTTGAGAACTAGTGATAATCAGTGAGTGATCAGGGTTAAGAATTTAATAGTGTATATGCGGCCTTTTGCCGTAATACCGAAAATCAAATACAAAGGTTTATAGAAAGCTTGCGCTTTTTTTAAAAGGCTACGAATCTGTCAAAACCGCATCTTAGTGGGCACCTAAATGGAACAAAAAATATGTGTACGAAATTTCATGTGAATACATTTGATAGTTTAAGAGATCTCTGGATAGGTAATGAAATCCGAGACTGGTATTTGATAACTGTTTAAAATATTGCACAAAAGATGTGCCTGACATTTAAAACTGTAATTAGAGCGAAAATGGATTTGATTAGTTAGAAAACACGACGGAGAGAAGAGTGCCTTGGAAAGTACCTAGAATTGTGAAAAATCCGAAGAAGTTTGTTATACTAAACATCCTTGTTGGCAAAAGGTATACTTTGCGGACAGGTGCATGCTAAGATTTCTCTGGGGTATTGTTTTATTGGTCCTAATTGCAGACTACGTCATTAGTTTTTGTAAACTATGCGTAACGTTCGAACATATGCTGACTAGATGTTTTCATATTCACTTAATTGACCAGCGATCAATGCCTTAGAGCAGGGGTTCTCAACCTGTGAGTCGCGACACCATTGGGGGTCGTTTGCCATTTACCAGGAGTCGCTTAAGACCATCGAAAATATGGATTGTTATTGTCTATGTGACGATATAGGCCGAAGATTGTATTAATAAGTTGATAAATTCATATGAAATGAAGAAAGAAACATCTCTCTGTATTTTCATCAAACTTCTTTAATAACTTCTCCAACTTTCACATCAAATTAACTTCTTAATTCAATAACAACTTGACTTGATACTTCACAAATAAAACTTAAATGTTACATGAAACTTCACTTAGTATAACTTCAACTTCAACTACTAAAACTTTACTTAATGGACCCGCTAATATCATAAAACGTATTACTAATCGAGGACTGAGCGAGGACCAACGCTCTACAAGAACTACTACTATGCGAGGACCCCGTCTAACTCACTTTCCCTTAATTTATACTTTCTTTGATCGTACGTTCCAGAATCATGGAACCTTCTCCGATAATTATTTTAGTAACTTTGACCTTCTAGAAGCTGATGTGTGCTATTTTTTCCTTTAACCCCTTTCTTTGATTGGATACCTAAAATTAACTTGTTTACGCTGGACACTTGCACTGGTTTGAACTCGAGCTTCTAGAAACTGGTCGAAAAAGGTCACAGACTCGACTCGTGACAGTCTATTCTTTTATTATTGTATGTGTGTGTGGGGGGGGGGGGGTCGCGGCAGAGTGGGGGATTGTAAAAAGGGGTCGCCGAGCTTAAAAGGCTGAGAACCGCTGCCTTAGAGTGATGAGTGACCGAAATGTGTGCACTGTTGCGTGAGTGTACGCTTCCACTCTCTCTCCCCCCCCCCTCCTCTCATTAGAACCCATCGAATGTCTCGCAACAGGGATCCAACTTTGGCGGCCATGTCACCTCGACGCCCACCTGTCATCCTCCGCCCCCCTGAGGACAAAGTGTATTTATAATTTATTAAAAGTTTTTTTTTTTTTTAATGTAGTCTTGTGTGGGCCCCGAGGCCGACGGGAAGGTGGAAATCTGATTTGCATAATTAAACAGTTAACGGGAGGTCTTAAGCTCCCGCGGTGTTCAAAGGGGTAGCTGGGGTGAGGGAGAATCGGAGGGGACATCGGTACTGAGTAATCTATGGGGTTATCTATTCTGAAGGGGGAGAGCATGTTCTAAATAATTTGTTTAAAAAAATAAAAAAAGACAGCAGTCTAACAGTTAGAAAAATAAAACTCTGTAACGTCATCACATACTTGAAATGTCCAATCATTTGGCTGAGTACATCTACACAGGGATTTACACATGCAAAGTTGATGACATGGCTGGGAGGGAGGGGGGAGGTGGCCAAGGCCAGGCATTGTGTAACTCAAACTCAAAGGGATTTAAACAGTATGTTTTCTCAAGCCAGTTTCCCATCTGAATCTGGCTTAGCGCCCCCGCCACCCCGTTTTGCCCAGCACCCACCCTTTCGCCTCCACGCTGAATTGAACGTGAGCAAATAGAAATGGGCTTGTTATACGCGAGTTGAACCTGTGGACGCCTTGTGTCAATAGTATAGGGGCTAGGTACACATTTATATAGAATGCTGGCGCTGGTGGGGAAACGGGGGCCCAAGTTGGAAAAAAGGGGTGAGGGCGCTATTTGGTATTCAAATGTACTTCTGAATGTTTGCTGGCGCATCTGTAGGTTTCGGGTATCGAGTGCGTGGCTTGACATGGTGACGCGAGACATTGGAGCACCCCGGACGTACCAATAGTAATCTTTAAACTTAAGCCATATTGTACATTTAGTAAATATCGTGACGTGTCTGGACCTATCGCTACACTGGAGGACTGGGTGGCCTAATACTGTAAAAGAGACTCAGCTTTCTTGGTTCGAATCCTGGCACTTCGTCTCAGGTTTGATATACTACTCTGCAAGGCTCAGCGTTTTTTTCCTTTGTAGTCTAAGATGAAATCTATTCATGAAAGTAAACTTCACTGGTTGGTCAGGGGCGTAGCTAGGAATTTTCCTTGACCTCTTTGGGGGCCCCTGCATTTGCGTAATATTTAATCTTTAATGTAAAAAAAAACCCCACTCATTTGGGGCCCCCTTCAAGTGAGGGCTCAGGGGGATTTTCAAATTCTCCCCCTCCTCCTCCCTGCCTTGCTACGCCTCTGTGGTTTGTGTGCTGTCACAAGTTAGTCTTTGTTATCATTCCTTATCCTCTTATCTTATAAACTAAAGACGTTCTTTAAGATAAAAGGCAGAGAATTTCAATCTTCTGTCTGTAATTTTGTGCATTTTAATTAGAGTCATCGGTTTTTTCCTGGCCGATTCAGGCCACTCCCTTCCATATGAGTGCAATTCGGTTGGCCTACTTCAGTCGTAGAACAACTATGGTTCATCTCGTGAAGCACTTAATGTGACTTTAGAGCCCTATTCTGGAGAGTCATTTTCGTCCACAGACAACTACGTTAAGGTAACATTTGCTTGGGTGGTAGAGGGATCAGTTGTTTTTTTTTTCGTTTGGCTTGCTTTTCTTCCAGAGGTGAGGCTATATTTTTGTTTCTGTCCATAGCTTTCTTTGTCACTTACTCTCTCCACATTGTGCGGTCTATGGCTATGTCTCCCCAGTAATCCACATCAAGTGCAATTTAGTATATAGTCTCTTAATTTAGACCACCGTCCTCGATGTTTTGGTCAGCACAACGACCGACCTACTTCCGACTTAACTGTATACATGTTTAGCTCTTGTGATACAGAAGGGGGAATAACCCCTGAGGGATTACGGGCACGACATATCCCAAATTGTGTCGATTCGCAAAAAAACAACAACAACAAAATACAAATACTAATGTCAGTTACTCATTAAAGCTGGGTGGTCTCGAGGCGTCCTAAACATTCTGAATGAAAAATTCCAGTCTTCACCGAGATTTAAACCCGTGACCCCCCCCTCGGAATGGAAGCCAATCGCTTAACCACTCAGCTCCCACGCCCAGCTGGATCCAAATCTAGATAAACATCTTATCTTATCTTATATGATACAGATGTTACTTCAAAAAGAAGATAAAAACTACATGAAAAAATATACAATTCAAATGAACCGTGCAGCAGTATGCGAAAGATTGGGGGGGGGGGGGGGAATGTGCCCACCTAGTCCACAAACCTTCCTGTTGGCAACGCCCTTTTGAAAAGAAAAAAACAGATTTCTTGTCGCATTGTAGTTTGATCAAACGAATTGTAATGATTGCGAAGGCGGATTCCACGGCTTTCTGATTAGTGCGAGCATCATGACATTGACATTTCGAGGGTGACACGGATGATTGACAGATCGAAGTTAAGCCAAGCGCGAAATTAGGTTCATTTGATGCGATTTCGTTTTACAATACACATTCGGCACAACGGCGGCTTGCTTACTACTTTAAAACAGGATTTCATTCAAGCGATTGATAGTTTGCCGTAAGTCATTGATTGCGCTTCGATAATGAGTCTTTTTTTATTTCTCCATTCTAATTATTTGTTAAGCGATGCATTATAACTTTTTTTTTTATAAGTCAACTGTTTCGGCTTTGACATCTCTATTTTTAGAATATAACATTGTTATGTATGTCTTATTAATACCCACTTGTTTGTTACGCTTCACAAAAGAAATTTTTTTTGTTTGTTGATAAGTAAGTTAAGTATTTGGTCGATAATTGAAAGAGGTTTTGTTTTTCTTTAATTGGAATACGTTTGCCGATATTTCTATTTGAGTACGTTTAAAAAATTTGAGTTTCATTTAGTGTCTACTACAAAATATTATTCTAGTTTCAGTTAAAAAATTAAGTCTCTTCTTATTCTATTTAATGTCTGCTGAGACTGTCGAATCCAATGTTTCTTGAATCCTATCTGTAATGACTGCAGTGACTACAATCAACTCCCATCACTATTCCTGCCTGTAATGACTGCAGTGACTATCAATCAAATTCCATCGCTATTCCTGTCTGTAATGACTGCAGTGACTATCAATCAAATTCCATCCCTATTCCTGTCTGTAATGACTGCAGTGACTATCAAAACCTTTCTCCAGCAGTAAATGTCGAATTATTTGAAAAAGAAATATTTCAATAATGTATTACGTTGGTTAACGTGTATTTATATAGAAAGTCGTTGGGAAGAGAACGCATACACAATGCCCAAGTTTCAGTCACAAACGACTTTGTTATCTCTGCAATAAATCTTTCACTGGAACACTCTCACTCTAGAGGTTCAAAGGTCTGTGTATACAAGTGTGTGTGAGTGTGTGTTGTGGTACCCCCACTAAGCTGCAACCATTATCTAGCCCCGGCTCTAGCTTGTGGATTTGCTTGAAAGTAGATCATATTGACATAGACAACCAAGATAAGACAAAGACTGTTAAAGAAGAGACTTGCATTGAACTAGTTTGCTTTCAGTCTTGCGGGTTCAACTTGAAGACTGCACATCAAAGGCTTTGTAGACTTTTTGAGTGTCATCTTTCTTGAAGAAACAAGGTTCTTGAACTAATACTTTCTGTTGTAGTCAACAGCTTTGAAATCTTGGACTAGAATGTTGTGAGTTGAAATCGATTGTCAATGGTCTTCCTCACTCACGAAGCGATTATGGTTCATCTCATAGAAACAGATGAAAGCCTCGGCATTATTTATGGTCAAAACGATGACAACCCGTTACACCAGTTCCACCTTCTCTACCGAGTTGATGTGTCAAACGAACGGCAGGTGTCGATACAGTCTGTGATCAGAGTCGTCGCCGGTTCTGCCAAAGTGTAGCACCGTGTGCTGCAATTTGACTAATGATCACCGACTCCTGCTTGTTCCTTGGGGTTGACTCCTGAAATCTTTCCCATGTTTGGATGGATTCAATGCAGCAGAATCTTAGATTCAGATTTTTAAAATACTTTTTCTAGGTTGATAACCAGCCAAGGCTAACCAGCTCCTCCTGCCGTATATGTACAATAAGCATATTCTTAATTAGTGTGTTGGATAGTAGCCATTGCTGTTAGTTGGTTACCGATTTGTGATTCTCGAAATAGTGCAGCAGTGTGGATTAACTTTCTTTATGAAAAGCATTCGCCGTTGCTGGTGTATACTCACACAGTTGAAGAAGCAATTGAAAACTTTGAGAACTTTATTGAGGAGTTCTTA
>JASAOG010000416.1:0-12500 GCA_030265305.1 Biomphalaria pfeifferi
AAAGATAACATACGAGCCGGGTCCTGCCCTGCGGTGAGAGATCACCGACGAGGCTAGCAGCATCGAAAGGGACAGGAGGACGACGGCGCATCCTGTACTTAAGACCACGGAGACATGCCAGCACTTCCTAGATGGATGGACTGGCTATCCGCGACGGTCCAATGCGCCACTCGCAATACGGGTGGGAAAACCCATAACACCAGCAGGCTCGCAGTTCGTCAAACTCTCCGGGAGAGCGAGAGACGGACAATCCGCGTGCCCTAGCGAGTAAGCGATCGCTTTTAGCAAACCGACCCTCAGACGGACGTGGCCCCGGGATTGACCCGAGGCCGCCATGTGCGTTCAAGATGTCGATGTTCAATGTGTTCTGCAATTCACATTAATTCACGCAGCTGGCTGCGCTCTTCATCGACGCACGAGCCGAGTGATCCACCGCTCAAAGTTGTTACTTTTTTTGTGTATAGCGTTGCCACCATAAGAAAAAAATTATCACAATGTGTTATTGAGTTTGTGTAAAGGTAACATGTAAGAAAGCCAGGGCGGCCGGCCTGCCACAGTGCAGCAGCAGCCGACCGGCTCTTTAAACCTCGCGGCCCACAAGACGAGCGTGGGAGCTCTCTACCCTCAAGACTTCCACTGACACCTACAGAGCGTTCGGTGCCAGCGGCCGTAAAGGGGCATAGGTACCCCTGGAACTTTCTCAAACGGACAAGAAAAAAAAAATTGGGGCGGTCGCCAATTCCGTCACAGAGCAGTTGTACTATAGAGAGCGAGTACAAGACAGAGAAGGCCACTCTTTGAACCTCGCGACCCCGGCGAGCCCTAAGGCTCTAAGCCGCCACCGTGGATCGCATCGAGGACAAGTAGGTACCCCGACAAAGGAGCGGTCGTACCAACCAGTGCGGCGCTTCGTGCGCTTCGACGCCCCGGCCGGCCATACAAACGTGTTGTTGTTTTTTGTGCTGATTGTTTGTTTTGCTGCTTTCGTTATCGTCGATAGCAACAGAAACCTTTAATGATCCTTCCGCAGGTTCACCTACGGAAACCTTGTTACGACTTTTACTTTCTCCAAGCGATCGAGTTCGAGCGTCTTCTCGGCCAACGGTGCCGGCGCTTGCACGCCAGACCGAGACCAATCCGAGGCCCTCACTGAACCGCTCAATCGATAGTAGCGACGCGGCGGTGTGTACAAAGGGCAGGGACGTAATCAACGCGAGCTTATGACTCGCGCTTACTGGGAATTCCTCGTTCATGGGGAACAGTTACAAGCCCCAATCCCTAGCACGAAGGAGATTCAACGGGTTTCCCAACCCTTTCGGGCCAGGGAGGCATCCACGCTGATTCCTTCAGTGTAGCGCGCGTGCGGCCCCGGACATCTAAGGGCATCACAGACCTGTTATTGCTCAATTTCGTGTGGCTAAACGCCACTCGTCCCTCTAAGAAGTTGCGCCGGCGCATCGAGGAACCGGCGAACTATTTAATAGGCTAGAGTCTCGTTCGTTATCGGAATTAACCAGACAAATCGCTCCACCAACTAAGAACGGCCATGCACCACCACCCACCGAATCAAGAAAGAGCTATCAATCTGTCAATCCTTACAGTGTCCGGACCGGGTGAGTTTTTCCCGTGTTGAGTCAAATTAAGCCGCAGGCTCCACTCCTGGTGGTGCCCTTCCGTCAATTCCTTTAAGTTTCAGCTTTGCAACCATACTTCCCCCGGAACCCAAAACCTTTGGTTTCCCGGAGGCCGCCCGCAGAGTCATCGAAGCAACTCCTGCGGATGGCCAGGTGGCATAGTTTATGGTCAGAACTACGACGGTATCTGATCGTCTTCGCGCCTCTGACTTTCGTTCTTGACTAATGAAAACATTCTTGACAAATGCTTTCGCAGTAGTTCGTCTTGCGGCGATCCAAGAATTTCACCTCTAACGCCGCAATACGAATGCCCCCCGTTTGTCCCTGTTAATCATTACCTCCAGTTCCGAAAACCAACAAAATAGAACCGAGGTCCTATTCCATTATTCCATGCACCCATTATTCAGGCAGCTCGGCCTGCTTTGAACACTCTAATTTTTTCAAAGTAAACGCGGCCGGCCACCCGGGACGCTCAGCGAAGAGCACCCACGGGAGAGAGCCGGCAGACGGGTAGGGCAGGAGACAACGGGCAGTGAGCCGGCGCGAGCCGGACCGCCCGCCTGCGCCTGAGATCCAACTACGAGCTTTTTAACTGCAACAACTTTAATATACGCTATTGGAGCTGGAATTACCGCGGCTGCTGGCACCTGAGATGAACTCCAATTGGTGACAAGGCAGGGAGACCTAGGACTCCCGTAGTGCCCTGGTAAGGAACTCTGCTGTTTGGCGTAGTGCCTCATAGCTTCCATACAGACATAGTAAACCATCTGATACGTCTTCCCGCAGCTCGCAGAGCTGCGGGCACTCTTGCAAGACGTGCGCCACCGTCTCTTCTGATTCCCCGCAGTGTCGGCAACGGGCATCAAAATTTGGTCGGAACCGGGCGAAGTATGCACCTATTGGGCAGTGTCCCGTGCGCCACTGTGCTATTATTGTTTGTTCTGACCTTTTTAGCCTCCACCACGGGTCCTCTCGATCTGGGCGACGCATGTGCTGCCAGACTCCCCTGGCAGTGTTGGAGTCATCCCAGGATTTCAACCATTTTTCATGTACCCCACTCTCGTATAACTGTGGTAGCCTGTTTAAACGTACTTGGTGGTTCGAAAGTGGGCACGGCCAGCGCTCCTTCACGAGCTAGAGCATCAGCCGCGGCATTGCCCCTCACGCCGCAGTGCGAGGGCACCCACTGCATAAAGATGACAGCTCCAATAGATAGGCGGATATTATTTGCGGCGCCTAATGCCTCTTCCCACCAGTTCGGACTTTCCCCCTAAGCCAGCCATGCTTGGAGGCAGGATTGGGAATCGGTAACCATTACAACGGTAGTCGCAACGGTTATCTTTTCACGCAATTTTTGGAGCAGATATTTGAGTGTGTTTGTTATCGCCGTTATTTCAGCATCAAAGCTACATGCAGCGAGGCCGCATGTGCCTGAAAGCTTGTCAGGTTCGTGGTCTGGGTAGCAGATATAGGCCCTCATACCCAGCTCTTACGGGGTCCTTCATGACCGACCCGTCTGTGTAGCAATAAATGGCGTTGGCCGGGTAGGTCTTTAGTGTGTCCATTGCCATTTTTCTTAGTAAGTCCGGGTGTGTGTGTCGTTTTGTGGCCCCCTCCAACCCGTGTATGGTTAGATTGATGGGAGGGATGGGCTGTCTCCTCCAGGGCGGGCACGTGCTTATCCGTCGGATTGGGACCCGATCAGTGGAGAGACCAGCTTGAGCACTCAAATTTGTTGCGCAGTGCATAAATGATGTCCGTTTAATCCGGTTTTTAACTCTCCACCGAGTGACTAAAGTGTGGGTCGGTAGCCCTGGTTCGCTCCTTTTGTAGCGTTCCAGGGCCGTTAGCACGGCGCGCTCTCTCCTCAGGCTGAGAGGAGCCACGTTGGACATGATTTCTGCAGCGGAAGTTGGGCTCGTTCTATAGGTGCCGCAAATGAATCTAAGAGCCTGAGCCTGTACACGATCGAGTGATTCGAGGGCCGTCTTGCTTGCGTACACCTGCACAGGCAGGCTGTACTCAATTTGGGACCTGACAGCCCCCGTGTACAGTGTGCGGAGCATGTCAGCTCGGGCGCCCCACTTGGTACTGGCTAGCTTTCTGAGTAACCCTAACTTCTCCGAGGCCTTTCTTTCAACGTCCTGGATGTGCAAGTGCATTGAGAGCTTTCTATCTAGGGTGACTCCTAGATATTTTGGCGTGTTTTCGCGTTGGAGTCGCAGCCCCACCGAGTTGGAGCTCGAATGGGGCCCCAAGAATGTCGATTCCCAGGCTGAACAGGCACCAGGTCGTTTTGGCAACGTTGATTCGTATCTGCCATTTTGAACAATACGAGGAGATGGTATGGAGATCGGCTTGTAATGCTGCCTGAAGTTGGTCAGCTTTCTTCCCGGTTGACCAGAGGACAATATCATCAGCATATAGCAGTTTGCGACATCGGAGTGAGCTGGGCAAATCGTTAAGATAGGCCATGAAAAGAATACAATGAGAGGGCGGATCCCTGGGGTAACCCTCTGATTGGGGTGTTTTCCCCACTTAGAGAGTACTGGAACTGCGTTCTTGTTTTCCTCTCCGTTAGGAACTGTTTTATCCAGTTATAGGTCCGCCCGTGTACGCCCATGGCTCTAAGCTTAAGATAGAGGCCTTGCTTCCACACCCGGTCATAAGCCTGTTTAAGGTCTATAAATACTGCATATGTGCTCTCGGCCCTCTGGAACCCGTCGGCCACCTCCTGCATGAATACTGTGACCTGGTCGATCGGGGCTCAAGCCTGCCCCTAAAGCCAGCCTGCTCTGGCGCTAGGATACCGGCACTCTCAAAAGCTCCACACGAGTCGCTCGCTGACCATCCGTTCTACTATCTTGCCGATAGTGGAGGTCAGGGATATGGGTCTGTAGGACTCAACGTTAGTCGCGTCTTTGCCCTTTTTTAGTATTGGAACAATGGTAGCACAGCGCCAGGCCCTGGGTAGTCTGGACTCTACCCAGGTCCGGTTCGCAAACTCAAGGAGTTTGTCTTTCGCAATACCCCCGAGATGTTTTACCATCTCAGGAGTAACCTTGTCTGGCCCCGGAGCTTTTCTGTTTTTGCACTTAGCTATCGCTCTGTCCAGCTCAGCACGGCAGAAGGGCGCATTGCACGTGTCCAGGTCTTTCGACCCATCCGGCTCCCTCTCGAGTCTTTTACGCTCCTTGTTGAGGGCTATAGATGTGGCTGTCTTCTTTTCGGACTTGCTTATCGAAGCGAAATATTTATTAAGCAAGTCGGCCATTTTTTGATCTTTTGCCACTCGATCCCCACTGGGTGACAATAATGGGGTGGCTGTACGTACCGAATCTTTGGCCTCAAGATTGCGAAGAAGACGCCAGGCTTTGGAAGTATCCCGGAGATCCAGCCCGGCACAGGCATCCCTCCAGTGGTCCGCTCGTACACGCTGGGCCACCTCGCTGGCCTTCCGGCATAATGCGTTGAACTCCCTGCGGCATTCAGGGGTCCCCTTTCTTTGTGCTCTGCGCCTTGCCCGTTTCCTGGCCCTGACTATTCGATCTAATTCTCGGGACCAGGCGGGTCTATGCCGTATGCCGGGATAGGTCCGCGGGATATGCTTCCTAGCCGCACCCAAAATCGCTGCAGTGATTTCGCCGTATTTGGAGTCGACTGTTCCTTCCTCCACCGCGATACACGACAGGGCGGAGTCGACAGCCGCCCCGTATGCTGGCCAGTCAGCCTTGGTGTAGCTCCCATTTTTTGGGCCGTTTAGTGGCTACACCCCTGGCCTCTGAGAGGGCAATAGTGATTTCAATGGGCCTATGATCACTTCCGACATCCTCAAGCACGTTAATTGTGGTTTTTCCCTCTAGGTCTGCAGTAATTAAAGTTAGATCAGGTCTCGACAGAGACCCGTTGCCAGTGTGTAGGAGGGTTGGCGGGCTATGTTTATTTTGCAAGCAAAATAGGTTCGTAGTGTTGAGAATTTCTTGGACTTTATGGCCCGAGGAGTCGGTTGTGTCATAGCCCCATGCAGGAGACTTGGCATTTAGGTCCCCAGCTAATAGAGTTTTAGTGAGGATATTCTTATTGCCGAGGTTAATGGCAAGTTCGTGTTTTGGCGGATTATAGCAGTTAATGACCGTAAGTTTTCTACCAGCTTTGAATATATCAAGCGAGATGGCGTCGGTACGCCCGCTTTGAGGGCCAGGATTTTGTGAAACCGTCATTCCGTTTCTTACGTATGTGATAATTCCACGGCACTCATCGCATTTACATTTATAAGCCGTGTAGCCACTGATGTGGCTGCTTCGTTTCTTGCCTACCAGAGTCTCCTGCAAGAGCGCGATGTCTATTGCCCTCTCGTGGAGGAGTTTTGTGAGCTCAAGTATCTTGGGTATTAACCCACAGATATTGAGCTGGAGTACTTTTATCTGGCTAAGTTTATCTCTCCCTAAGGGTTTAGGACTGGGAGCGATAGACCGTTGTAATGGTTGGTTTTCTGGAGGGCCAATGGTCCTCGCTACGTTGGTCATAGTCGGTTGGGCCTTTTTGGTGGTAATAGTTGGTTTGGCCTGGTGCGGGACATGTTCACCAGGTTGGTGTGGTGGGCCAGTCACACCATGGCTACCGTTCTTCCGAGGGAAGAACGAATGCAGTGTAGCCTGGGAAGAGGTCTTTTTCCTGAGATGGGGAACCTTCGCTAATTTATCGTGGTTCGACAGGTTCCGCCGGATCGGAACCACGGGGCGAGTAGTAGTGAATTTAGCGTTGTCGGGCCTGCCGCCCACTACCCGCGCGACGGAGCCTGTTTGGGTCTGCTCGTACCCGGGTTTTCTGGTTTGTTGTGTAATATTCATGTCTGCATAGAAGTCGAAGGCCGTTGGCGGCCTTAATTATTGCCTATTAGAAAGTAGTGTACATAGGGCCTGCAAGAGGGTCCGGGATCTCAGGGTGCGGGAAGTCCGCACCACTGGTCACTACCTCCGTATGGCAAGAGCTCGCTTACGAGAGGAGTGGTTGTGTGAGGATTGCTTGATATCCCCAGTATCAGAACTGCTTATTGGGAAGCGCGTTCCTCTACTACCTCACAGGGGACGGGCTAGATAGAGCCTAGCTCGTGGGCGCAAACCAGTCCGCCCGACGCAACCCGCTAAGGCCGCGCCAGTCAGCCCAGTCTTTGCCCACAGGGGCTGGATATATCCCCTTTGTTTCCTTTTACACTTGCCGGCTGCTCATTCATCAGCGGCAAGCAACCAGTACTCTTGGCCACTCCAAGAGAGCGGAGTGTTCACCCCGACAACCACGATGAGGTGGTACTGGAATGCCGGGGCTGCTGGCACCAGACTTGCCCTCCAATTGATCCTCGTTAAAGGGTTTAAAGTGTACTCATTCCAATTACGGGGCCTCGAAAGAGTCCCGTATTGTTATTTTTCGTCACTACCTCCCCGTGCCGGGAGTGGGTAAGGTTGCGCGCCTGCTGCCTTCCTTGGATGTGGTAGCCGTTTCTCATGCTCCCTCTCCGGAATCGAACCCTGATTCCCCGTTACCCGTTACAAACATGGTAGGCATATCACGTACCATCGACATTTGATAGGGCAGACATTTGAAAGATGCGTCGCCAGCACTAGGGCCATGCGATCAGCACAAAGTTATCCAGAGTCACCAATCGGGACGCCGCGCCCCGCGAAGGGCAACGGCGATTGGTTTTGAACTAATAAAAGCGCTCTTTCCACGAGGGTCGGAGCTTGGTAAGCATGTATTAGCTCTAGAATTGCCACAGTTATCCAAGTAGGATAGTTTTCATCTAATAAACATCGACTGATTTAATGAGCCATTCGCGGTTTCACCGTGAGACAGTGTGAACTTAGACATGCATGGCTTAATCTTTGAGACAAGCATATGACTACTGGCAGGATCAACCAGATAGCTATCATCGTCGCCGGCCGAAGCCGACTTGCTTATTATATATGACGGTCACAGCGCTAGCCTTCGTAGGCCAGCGCCGCCTGCTCGGGGCGGGAGAATGCTGTCCTTTCAAGAACAGGTCCCTTTTGCGTCCCCTCGCTTTTTTTTTTTTCCCATCGTTGCCACCAGACACAGAGGGGAGCCAGACACGCGCTGGAGACTCGACCCTCCGTTCGTCCTTAACGGACCCAATTTCGTTATGCCAACCCAGACGCCCGTTGCGAGGGCCGGGTTTCTACGAGACCAACTATCGAGCTCTCCGTGCCGCACGGAACTCTTTCCTACGTACAACACGCTAAATGCGACCAACTACGGACACCGCACGTGCCCGCGGCCCCAAGAGCAAGGGGAGCCGACGAGCTACGATCTCAAGTGCCGATCCAAGTTACTGGGAGACAGCGTACGTAAGAGTAAGCATGCCACACACAGTCGCGGATCAGCGAATACCGCCGTACAGAGCGCTTGCGTTAGCCTTGCCTCCTGTTAGCCAGCCAGACACCGTGAGAACCCGACGCGCCATTACCGAGCTCTCTGCTAGCCTTTGCCTTGCGCCGCCGCCATTGGTTGACTTGTCTCGTCTTGACTGGCGGGGATTGGTGCTCGGCATGTTTTCGCATGCTCCACGAGTATCAGTCCAGACGGTGTATTTTTTACGCGATTTTTTCGTAGAAGTCTATGTTATAGGTTGGATTTTCTGGAAAGTTGTTGCGTTTTGCATGTTTGGCATAAGGGGTGTGTACGGTACGACTGTGCGTGAGTGTGTGTGAGAGTGAATGAGCTGCATAAATTAGCATAAATTAGCATAAAATATACGCTGTTGAAAGCCAGTAAGTTTAATAAGTCTACGTCAAGTAATAATAAGTAATTAATGTTTAATGTAGTGGTTGCTGCACTATGTCTACACACTAGATCTATCTATCTATCTATCTATCTATCTATCTATCTATCTATCTATCTATCTATCTATCTATCTATCTATCTATCTATTGAAAAAAAAAAAATCTAGTCTCTATTTTATTATGTTTTGTTTTGGGCGGGCGGGTTCGAGTGGA
Source organism: Biomphalaria pfeifferi (assembly GCA_030265305.1). NCBI lineage: Eukaryota > Metazoa > Mollusca > Gastropoda > Planorbidae > Biomphalaria > Biomphalaria pfeifferi. The sequence goes on from JASAOG010000416.1 coordinate 8,645, forward strand.
TTTTATAATTCTTTGTATTCGTTTGTAGAGATCTAGATAACTAGATTAATTTGTTTCTTTAGTCAGTCGCTTTTTTGTTTTGTTTTTTAGAAAATTGCAAATGGCAGCTTCCGTTGAATAATAATAATAGAGAGAAAAAAATCAATCTAGTTAGTAGATAGATCTATCTAGGTCTAGACCTCTCACTCAACTTAAAAAGAGTTAATAATATAGACTCTAGACTAGATCTAGTATTCTAGTAGATGATCTAGTAAGGTCTAGATTAGGCCCCTATATTTCTTTTTAACCAAAAAAAGTGTGTTTCTGATTCTGTTCAATCTGTCTAGTCTAGATCTAGTTCCAATCTAGACTAGTCAGTAGTAGAAGTAGTAGGATTATATTATTATATGCTATATAGGGTTGGATCTATAATAAATACTAATGTACAGTTACAGTAGACTTGTGACACTTGTTATGTAGATCTAGAATTGTAGATCTAATCTAGTCCACATGTTCATGATTCCAACAATTATTATTAAGTTGTTGTAAATCTATATAATTTATTATTATTATCATTATTATAAAATGACAGGAGGACCCAGGGACACCCCCTGGAGGGTATCTAATATAATATTTCAGTCATTTTTTTTCTTTTCATCCAACTGAGATAGATGATTTAATTATTTCAATTATTTCAATGTCTAGATTAGATCTATTATATCTCCATCCTCTGCAGTGCAGTGCCGTGCCAGGCTGCAGGCTAGCTAGCTACAACAACATGAGCTAGATCTAGACTTCTAGTTAAATCGAGTAAATCTAGATCTAGTCAAAAGAAGTAACTCAATAACTCAATAATTTCTAGTCTAGAAATTGAATTAGATCTAGATCTATTATAGTAGAGTTAAGTAGAGTCTAGATCTAGTGATCTAATAATAGCAAATTAATAAATCTTGTCATTTCTAATTCTTTTTTTATTGCATAGTTAATAAATTGCTGTTGTTGAAATATTAACAAACTTGAAAAGTGTACATTTTAAAAAAGGCACCACACCACACCACACCATGTGTAGAAGTAGAGTAGAGTAGAGTAGAGTAGAGTAGAGTAGAGTAGAGTAGAATAGAGTGCTGTCTGAACAAATGTTGCAGGTTCGACTCTGCCCCAGGCAAATGATATCGGGACAAGGACATAAATGGCAGTGGGTACTATAAGCCTGGTGACCCCACCGTTTGTTCAACAGCCTGTGCCTTTTAAGCCTTTTAAGCAAAATGGAAAGATTAATTTATACTGCATGTTTTATTATGTTTTATACTAGCAATACTATTAGCATGAGAAAGTAAGGTTTAGGTTTCCCTTATGCTTAGGGTTAGGGGGTAAGGCTTATCCTTAGCGTTAGGATTAAGGTTGTTAGGTTCTCCGTTACTTTCAGCTCATGCTTAGGTTGTTTTTTTTGTTGTTTTTTTTGTGTATTATGCTTAGGGTTTGTTTGGTCTATACTTAGGGTTCAGCCTAGGCATGGCCAGCCTAGGGCTCGGCCAAGGGTTAGGTTGATATGCCCTCTGTTGTTTCATCTTATGCTTAGGGTATTTAGGGTATGTCTGTATTATGCTTAGGTTTAGGCGTATGATTAGGGTTTGTTCGGCCTTTACTTAGGGTTCAATATAGGGGCAGCCAGCCTGGGGCTCAGCCAAGGTTGATATGCCCTCTTTTGTTTTAGCTTATGCTTAGGGTATGTCTGTATTATGCTTAGGTTGAGGCCTATGTCTAGTGTTTCTTCAGCCTATTCTTGGGCCTATACTTAGGGGTTCGGTCTAGGTATGCGGCCAGCCTAGGGCATCGGCCAAGGATTAGGGTCAGGTTTGATATGCCCTCTGTTGTTTCAGCTTAAGCTTTGGGTTTGTCAGCATTATGCTTAGGTTTAGGGTTATGCTTTTTTTTTTTTTTTTTTTTTCCCCAGCCTATACTTAAGGTTTGGTCAGGCCTAGGGCCTAGAATATTTTCCATTGGGGGTACTTTAGTACCAGAATTGATGGCATTACTAGCGTAGAATCTAATGCATTAAAGAAGACAGTGTTTGTATGTCTGTGTGTGTCTGCACTAGCGTTTTTAAAATTGCTAGGTACAATGAAATTAAGCCCTAACCCTAACCTTCACATTATATATTTAAAAAACTAGCCTATGTGATGCTCATTCTGGAAATTTAATATAACTATTATGACATGCTGTTTCATGCTGTGGTATTGGTATGCTATGCTATGCTATAGTGTGGTAAAGGTAAAGCTAAAAACGCTATTCTATTCTACTCTATGCTATTGTATGCTATTTTGTTATTTGCTATGCTTTTGTATGCTATTATGTTTTATTCTATACTGTACGACACTGCACAGTACTATGCTATGCTATGCTATGCTATGCTATGCTATGCTATGCTATGCTATGCTATGCTATGCTATGCTATGCCATGCCATGCCATGCCATGCCATTCCAAGCTATGCTAAGCTAAGCTAATGCTAAAGCTAATTCTAATGCTAATTCTAATGCCATTGCTAATGGTAACCCTAATGCTATACTATGCTATACTATACTATACTATACTATACTATACTATACTATACTATACTATACTATACTATGCTATGCTTTGCTATGCTTTGCTATGCTATGCTTTGCTATGCTATGCTATGCTATGCTATGCTATGCTACGCTACGCCAATCCTAATGCTAATGATAATGCCCTACTATAGACGCAATATATGCTATGCTCTAATGCTATTATGCGCTATGTTATATATATTGTATATATATATATATATACTATTCTAATCTATGCTAATATTATGCTTCTTCGATGTCACTCGACTTGTATGGTAGCTATGAGGCACTACACCGAACGGCTAAGTTTCATGCCAGAGCATTACGGGAGGACTAGTCCTTCCTGCTCTGATTTTGCAATAGGAGTTCATCTCAGGTGCCAGCAGCCGCGGTAGGTAATTCCAGCTCCAATAGCGAATATTAAAGTTGTTGCAGTTAAAAAGCTCGTATTAAAAATAAATAAATAAATAAATAAGTAAATAAATAAATAATATTTAATAAATAAATAGAGCGTGCGTGCGTGCGTGCGTGTGTGTGCGTTATGTGTGCGTGCGCGTGTGCGCTTGCTTGCTTGCTTGCTTGCTTGCTTGCTTGCTTGCTTGCTTGCTTGCTTGCTTGCTTGCTTGCTTGCTTGCTTGCTTGCTTGCTTGCTTGCTTGCGCATTGTTTATTGTTCTTTAAAAATAAATGTAAATGTACACAAATGTTTTCTTGGAAGTTCTCCGAAGACTTATGAAGTGAAAAAAAAATGCGCAGACACTTAAAGGGGAGACTAACGAGAAAAAAAAATCAATCCAATAGATTTAGTTAAAACACATTTATAACCTCCCTTAACAGTAGTTTAAATTTTGAGGTACCAGACTTGCCCTCCAATTATTTGGAGCATACTCGTTAATTTCGGTTTAACTGAAGTACATTCTTATATATATATATATGTATGTATATATATATATATATATATATATATATATATATATATATATATATATATATATATATATGTGAATCTTTCTAGATGAAATAGTCTTGTAATGGTTTTATTTCCTAAACATGCAAGGATATTGAATGTTTTAAATGGCTTGAAATTTATATTACTGAAGCCCGGGAGGGTAGCTCTTCATAGTAGTATCTTTCGTCTTTATGTTATCGTTAAATATATATATATATATATATATATATATATATATATATATATATATATATATATATATATATATATATATATATATATATATATATATATATATATATATATATATATATATATATATATATATATATATATATAT
>JASAOG010000416.1:20000-25000 GCA_030265305.1 Biomphalaria pfeifferi
GGACGCTCAGCGAAGAGCACCCACGGGAGAGAGCCGGCAGACGGGTAGGGCAGGAGACAACGGGCAGTGAGCCGGCGCGAGCCGGACCGCCCGCCTGCGCCTGAGATCCAACTACGAGCTTTTTAACTGCAACAACTTTAATATACGCTATTGGAGCTGGAATTACCGCGGCTGCTGGCACCAGACTTGCCCTCCAATTGATCCTCGTTAAAGGGTTTAAAGTGTACTCATTCCAATTACGGGGCCTCGAAAGAGTCCCGTATTGTTATTTTTCGTCACTACCTCCCCGTGCCGGGAGTGGGTAAGTTGCGCGCCTGCTGCCTTCCTTGGATGTGGTAGCCGTTTCTCATGCTCCCTCTCCGGAATCGAACCCTGATTCCCCGTTACCCGTTACAAACATGGTAGGCATATCACGTACCATCGACATTTGATAGGGCAGACATTTGAAAGATGCGTCGCCAGCACTAGGGCCATGCGATCAGCACAAAGTTATCCAGAGTCACCAATCGGGACGCCGCGCCCCGCGAAGGGCAACGGCGATTGGTTTTGAACTAATAAAAGCGCTCTTTCCACGAGGGTCGGAGCTTGGTAAGCATGTATTAGCTCTAGAATTGCCACAGTTATCCAAGTAGGATAGTTTTCATCTAATAAACATCGACTGATTTAATGAGCCATTCGCGGTTTCACCGTGAGACAGTGTGAACTTAGACATGCATGGCTTAATCTTTGAGACAAGCATATGACTACTGGCAGGATCAACCAGATAGCTATCATCGTCGCCGGCCGAAGCCGACTTGCTTATTATATATGACGGTCACAGCGCTAGCCTTCGTAGGCCAGCGCCGCCTGCTCGGGGCGGGAGAATGCTGTCCTTTCAAGAACAGGTCCCTTTTGCGTCCCCTCGCTTTTTTTTTTTCCCATCGTTGCCACCAGACACAGAGGGGAGCCAGACACGCGCTGGAGACTCGACCCTCCGTTCGTCCTTAACGGACCCAATTTCGTTATGCCAACCCAGACGCCCGTTGCGAGGGCCGGGTTTCTACGAGACCAACTATCGAGCTCTCCGTGCCGCACGGAACTCTTTCCTACGTACAACACGCTAAATGCGACCAACTACGGACACCGCACGTGCCCGCGGCCCCAAGAGCAAGGGGAGCCGACGAGCTACGATCTCAAGTGCCGATCCAAGTTACTGGGAGACAGCGTACGTAAGAGTAAGCATGCCACACACAGTCGCGGATCAGCGAATACCGCCGTACAGAGCGCTTGCGTTAGCCTTGCCTCCTGTTAGCCAGCCAGACACCGTGAGAACCCGACGCGCCATTACCGAGCTCTCTGCTAGCCTTTGCCTTGCGCCGCCGCCATTGGTTGACTTGTCTCGTCTTGACTGGCGGGGATTGGTGCTCGGCATGTTTTCGCATGCTCCACGAGTATCAGTCCAGACGGTGTATTTTTTACGCGATTTTTTCGTAGAAGTCTATGTTATAGGTTGGATTTTCTGGAAAGTTGTTGCGTTTTGCATGTTTGGCATAAGGGGTGTGTACGGTACGACTGTGCGTGAGTGTGTGTGAGAGTGAATGAGCTGCATAAATTAGCATAAATTAGCATAAAATATACGCTGTTGAAAGCCAGTAAGTTTAATAAGTCTACGTCAAGTAATAATAAGTAATTAATGTTTAATGTAGTGGTTGCTGCACTATGTCTACACACTAGATCTATCTATCTATCTATCTATCTATCTATCTATCTATCTATCTATCTATCTATCTATCTATCTATCTATCTATCTATTGAAAAAAAAAAAATCTAGTCTCTATTTTATTATGTTTTGTTTTGGGCGGGCGGGTTCGAGTGGATTTTATAATTCTTTGTATTCGTTTGTAGAGATCTAGATAACTAGATTAATTTGTTTCTTTAGTCAGTCGCTTTTTTTGTTTTGTTTTTTAGAAAATTGCAAATGGCAGCTTCCGTTGAATAATAATAATAGAGAGAAAAAAATCAATCTAGTTAGTAGATAGATCTATCTAGGTCTAGACCTCTCACTCAACTTAAAAAGAGTTAATAATATAGACTCTAGACTAGATCTAGTATTCTAGTAGATGATCTAGTAAGGTCTAGATTAGGCCCCTATATTTCTTTTTAACCAAAAAAAGTGTGTTTCTGATTCTGTTCAATCTGTCTAGTCTAGATCTAGTTCCAATCTAGACTAGTCAGTAGTAGAAGTAGTAGGATTATATTATTATATGCTATATAGGGTTGGATCTATAATAAATACTAATGTACAGTTACAGTAGACTTGTGACACTTGTTATGTAGATCTAGAATTGTAGATCTAATCTAGTCCACATGTTCATGATTCCAACAATTATTATTAAGTTGTTGTAAATCTATATAATTTATTATTATTATCATTATTATAAAATGACAGGAGGACCCAGGGACACCCCTGGAGGGTATCTAATATAATATTTCAGTCATTTTTTTCTTTTCATCCAACTGAGATAGATGATTTAATTATTTCAATTATTTCAATGTCTAGATTAGATCTATTATATCTCCATCCTCTGCAGTGCAGTGCCGTGCCAGGCTGCAGGCTAGCTAGCTACAACAACATGAGCTAGATCTAGACTTCTAGTTAAATCGAGTAAATCTAGATCTAGTCAAAAGAAGTAACTCAATAACTCAATAATTTCTAGTCTAGAAATTGAATTAGATCTAGATCTATTATAGTAGAGTTAAGTAGAGTCTAGATCTAGTGATCTAATAATAGCAAATTAATAAATCTTGTCATTTCTAATTCTTTTTTTATTGCATAGTTAATAAATTGCTGTTGTTGAAATATTAACAAACTTGAAAAGTGTACATTTTAAAAAAGGCACCACACCACACCACACCATGTGTAGAGTAGAGTAGAGTAGAGTAGAGTAGAGTAGAGTAGAGTAGAGTAGAGTAGAATAGAGTGCTGTCTGAACAAATGTTGCAGGTTCGACTCCTGCCCCAGGCAAATGATATCGGGACAAGGACATAAATGGCAGTGGGTACTATAAGCCTGGTGACCCACCGTTTGTTCAACAGCCTGTGCCTTTTAAGCCTTTTAAGCAAAATGGAAAGATTAATTTATACTGCATGTTTTATTATGTTTATACTAGCAATACTATTAGCATGAGAAAGTAAGGTTTAGGGTTTCCCTTATGCTTAGGGTTAGGGGGTAAGGCTTATCCTTAGCGTTAGGATTAGGTTGTTAGGTTCTCCGTTACTTTCAGCTCATGCTTAGGTTGTTTTTTTTGTTGTTTTTTTTGTGTATTATGCTTAGGGTTTGTTTGGTCTATACTTAGGGTTCAGCCTAGGCATGGCCAGCCTAGGGCTCGGCCAAGGTTAGGTTGATATGCCCTCTGTTGTTTCATCTTATGCTTAGGGTATTTAGGGTATGTCTGTATTATGCTTAGGTTTAGGCGTATGATTAGGGTTTGTTCGGCCTTTACTTAGGGTTCAATATAGGGGCAGCCAGCCTGGGGCTCAGCCAAGGTTGATATGCCCTCTTTTGTTTTAGCTTATGCTTAGGGTATGTCTGTATTATGCTTAGGTTGAGGCCTATGTCTAGTGTTTCTTCAGCCTATTCTTGGGCCTATACTTAGGGGTTCGGTCTAGGTATGCGGCCAGCCTAGGGCATCGGCCAAGGATTAGGGTCAGGTTGATATGCCCTCTGTTGTTTCAGCTTAAGCTTTGGGTTTGTCAGCATTATGCTTAGGTTTAGGGTTATGCTTTTTTTTTTTTTTTTTTTTTCCCCAGCCTATACTTAAGGTTTGGTCAGGCCTAGGGCCTAGAATATTTTCCATTGGGGTACTTTAGTACCAGAATTGATGGCATTACTAGCGTAGAATCTAATGCATTAAAGAAGACAGTGTTTGTATGTCTGTGTGTGTCTGCACTAGCGTTTTTAAAATTGCTAGGTACAATGAAATTAAGCCCTAACCCTAACCTTCACATTATATATTTAAAAAACTAGCCTATGTGATGCTCATTCTGGAAATTTAATATAACTATTATGACATGCTGTTTCATGCTGTGGTATTGGTATGCTATGCTATGCTATAGTGTGGTAAAGGTAAAGCTAAAAACGCTATTCTATTCTACTCTATGCTATTGTATGCTATTTTGTTATTTGCTATGCTTTTGTATGCTATTATGTTTTATTCTATACTGTACGACACTGCACAGTACTATGCTATGCTATGCTATGCTATGCTATGCTATGCTATGCTATGCTATGCTATGCTATGCTATGCTATGCCATGCCATGCCATGCCATGCCATTCCAAGCTATGCTAAGCTAAGCTAATGCTAAAGCTAATTCTAATGCTAATTCTAATGCCATTGCTAATGGTAACCCTAATGCTATACTATGCTATACTATACTATACTATACTATACTATACTATACTATACTATACTATACTATACTATGCTATGCTTTGCTATGCTTTGCTATGCTATGCTTTGCTATGCTATGCTATGCTATGCTATGCTATGCTACGCTACGCCAATCCTAATGCTAATGATAATGCCCTACTATAGACGCAATATATGCTATGCTCTAATGCTATTATGCGCTATGTTATATATATTGTATATATATATATATATACTATTCTAATCTATGCTAATATTATGCTTCTTCGATGTCACTCGACTTGTATGGTAGCTATGAGGCACTACACCGAACGGCTAAGTTTCATGCCAGAGCATTACGGGAGGACTAGTCCTTCCTGCTCTGATTTTGCAATAGGAGTTCATCTCAGGTGCCAGCAGCCGCGGTAGGTAATTCCAGCTCCAATAGCGAATATTAAAGTTGTTGCAGTTAAAAAGCTCGTATTAAAAATAAATAAATAAATAAATAAGTAAATAAATAAATAAATATTTAATAAATAAATAGAGCGTGCGTGCGTGCGTGCGTGTGTGTGCGTTATGTGTGCGTGCGCGTGTGCGCTTGCTTGCTTGCT
>JASAOG010000416.1:32500-35000 GCA_030265305.1 Biomphalaria pfeifferi
TGTGGCTAAACGCCACTCGTCCCTCTAAGAAGTTGCGCCGGCGCATCGAGGAACCGGCGAACTATTTAATAGGCTAGAGTCTCGTTCGTTATCGGAATTAACCAGACAAATCGCTCCACCAACTAAGAACGGCCATGCACCACCACCCACCGAATCAAGAAAGAGCTATCAATCTGTCAATCCTTACAGTGTCCGGACCGGGTGAGTTTTCCCGTGTTGAGTCAAATTAAGCCGCAGGCTCCACTCCTGGTGGTGCCCTTCCGTCAATTCCTTTAAGTTTCAGCTTTGCAACCATACTTCCCCCGGAACCCAAAACCTTTGGTTTCCCGGAGGCCGCCCGCAGAGTCATCGAAGCAACTCCTGCGGATGGCCAGGTGGCATAGTTTATGGTCAGAACTACGACGGTATCTGATCGTCTTCGCGCCTCTGACTTTCGTTCTTGACTAATGAAAACATTCTTGACAAATGCTTTCGCAGTAGTTCGTCTTGCGGCGATCCAAGAATTTCACCTCTAACGCCGCAATACGAATGCCCCCGTTTGTCCCTGTTAATCATTACCTCCAGTTCCGAAAACCAACAAAATAGAACCGAGGTCCTATTCCATTATTCCATGCACCATTATTCAGGCAGCTCGGCCTGCTTTGAACACTCTAATTTTTTCAAAGTAAACGCGCCGGCCACCCGGGACGCTCAGCGAAGAGCACCCACGGGAGAGAGCCGGCAGACGGGTAGGGCAGGAGACAACGGGCAGTGAGCCGGCGCGAGCCGGACCGCCCGCCTGCGCCTGAGATCCAACTACGAGCTTTTTAACTGCAACAACTTTAATATACGCTATTGGAGCTGGAATTACCGCGGCTGCTGGCACCTGAGATGAACTCCAATTGGTGACAAGGCAGGGAGACCTAGGACTCCCGTAGTGCCCTGGTAAGGAACTCTGCTGTTTGGCGTAGTGCCTCATAGCTTCCATACAGACATAGTAAACCATCTGATACGTCTTCCCGCAGCTCGCAGAGCTGCGGGCACTCTTGCAAGACGTGCGCCACCGTCTCTTCTGATTCCCCGCAGTGTCGGCAACGGGCATCAAAATTTGGTCGGAACCGGGCGAAGTATGCACCTATTGGGCAGTGTCCCGTGCGCCACTGTGCTATTATTGTTTGTTCTGACCTTTTTAGCCTCCACCACGGGTCCTCTCGATCTGGGCGACGCATGTGCTGCCAGACTCCCCTGGCAGTGTTGGAGTCATCCCAGGATTTCAACCATTTTTCATGTACCCACTCTCGTATAACTGTGGTAGCCTGTTTAAACGTACTTGGTGGTTCGAAAGTGGGCACGGCCAGCGCTCCTTCACGAGCTAGAGCATCAGCCGCGGCATTGCCCCTCACGCCGCAGTGCGAGGGCACCCACTGCATAAAGATGACAGCTCCAATAGATAGGCGGATATTATTTGCGGCGCCTAATGCCTCTTCCACCAGTTCGGACTTTCCCCCTAAGCCAGCCATGGCTTGGAGGCAGGATTGGGAATCGGTAACCATTACAACGGTAGTCGCAACGGTTATCTTTTCACGCAATTTTTGGAGCAGATATTTGAGTGTGTTTGTTATCGCCGTTATTTCAGCATCAAAGCTACATGCAGCGAGGCCGCATGTGCCTGAAAGCTTGTCAGGTTCGTGGTCTGGGTAGCAGATATAGGCCCCATACCCAGCTCTTACGGGGTCCTTCATGACCGACCCGTCTGTGTAGCAATAAATGGCGTTGGCCGGGTAGGTCTTTAGTGTGTCCATTGCCATTTTTCTTAGTAAGTCCGGGTGTGTGTGTCGTTTTGTGGCCCCCTCCAACCCGTGTATGGTTAGATTGATGGGAGGGATGGGCTGTCTCCTCCAGGGCGGGCACGTGCTTATCCGTCGGATTGGGACCCGATCAGTGGAGAGACCAGCTTGAGCACTCAAATTTGTTGCGCAGTGCATAAATGATGTCCGTTTAATCCGGTTTTTAACTCTCCACCGAGTGACTAAAGTGTGGGTCGGTAGCCCTGGTTCGCTCCTTTTGTAGCGTTCCAGGGCCGTTAGCACGGCGCGCTCTCTCCTCAGGCTGAGAGGAGCCACGTTGGACATGATTTCTGCAGCGGAAGTTGGGCTCGTTCTATAGGTGCCGCAAATGAATCTAAGAGCCTGAGCCTGTACACGATCGAGTGATTCGAGGGCCGTCTTGCTTGCGTACACCTGCACAGGCAGGCTGTACTCAATTTGGGACCTGACAGCCCCCGTGTACAGTGTGCGGAGCATGTCAGCTCGGGCGCCCCACTTGGTACTGGCTAGCTTTCTGAGTAACCCTAACTTCTCCGAGGCCTTTCTTTCAACGTCCTGGATGTGCAAGTGCATTGAGAGCTTTCTATCTAGGGTGACTCCTAGATATTTTGGCGTGTTTTCGCGTTGGAGTCGCAGCCCACCGAGTTGGAGCTCGAATGGGGCCCCAAGAATGTCGATTCCCAGGCTGAACAGGC
>JASAOG010000416.1:42500-47500 GCA_030265305.1 Biomphalaria pfeifferi
CCAGTTCCGAAAACCAACAAAATAGAACCGAGGTCCTATTCCATTATTCCATGCACCATTATTCAGGCAGCTCGGCCTGCTTTGAACACTCTAATTTTTTCAAAGTAAACGCGCCGGCCACCCGGGACGCTCAGCGAAGAGCACCCACGGGAGAGAGCCGGCAGACGGGTAGGGCAGGAGACAACGGGCAGTGAGCCGGCGCGAGCCGGACCGCCCGCCTGCGCCTGAGATCCAACTACGAGCTTTTTAACTGCAACAACTTTAATATACGCTATTGGAGCTGGAATTACCGCGGCTGCTGGCACCAGACTTGCCCTCCAATTGATCCTCGTTAAAGGGTTTAAAGTGTACTCATTCCAATTACGGGGCCTCGAAAGAGTCCCGTATTGTTATTTTTCGTCACTACCTCCCCGTGCCGGGAGTGGGTAAGTTGCGCGCCTGCTGCCTTCCTTGGATGTGGTAGCCGTTTCTCATGCTCCCTCTCCGGAATCGAACCCTGATTCCCCGTTACCCGTTACAAACATGGTAGGCATATCACGTACCATCGACATTTGATAGGGCAGACATTTGAAAGATGCGTCGCCAGCACTAGGGCCATGCGATCAGCACAAAGTTATCCAGAGTCACCAATCGGGACGCCGCGCCCCGCGAAGGGCAACGGCGATTGGTTTTGAACTAATAAAAGCGCTCTTTCCACGAGGGTCGGAGCTTGGTAAGCATGTATTAGCTCTAGAATTGCCACAGTTATCCAAGTAGGATAGTTTTCATCTAATAAACATCGACTGATTTAATGAGCCATTCGCGGTTTCACCGTGAGACAGTGTGAACTTAGACATGCATGGCTTAATCTTTGAGACAAGCATATGACTACTGGCAGGATCAACCAGATAGCTATCATCGTCGCCGGCCGAAGCCGACTTGCTTATTATATATGACGGTCACAGCGCTAGCCTTCGTAGGCCAGCGCCGCCTGCTCGGGGCGGGAGAATGCTGTCCTTTCAAGAACAGGTCCCTTTTGCGTCCCCTCGCTTTTTTTTTTTCCCATCGTTGCCACCAGACACAGAGGGGAGCCAGACACGCGCTGGAGACTCGACCCTCCGTTCGTCCTTAACGGACCCAATTTCGTTATGCCAACCCAGACGCCCGTTGCGAGGGCCGGGTTTCTACGAGACCAACTATCGAGCTCTCCGTGCCGCACGGAACTCTTTCCTACGTACAACACGCTAAATGCGACCAACTACGGACACCGCACGTGCCCGCGGCCCCAAGAGCAAGGGGAGCCGACGAGCTACGATCTCAAGTGCCGATCCAAGTTACTGGGAGACAGCGTACGTAAGAGTAAGCATGCCACACACAGTCGCGGATCAGCGAATACCGCCGTACAGAGCGCTTGCGTTAGCCTTGCCTCCTGTTAGCCAGCCAGACACCGTGAGAACCCGACGCGCCATTACCGAGCTCTCTGCTAGCCTTTGCCTTGCGCCGCCGCCATTGGTTGACTTGTCTCGTCTTGACTGGCGGGGATTGGTGCTCGGCATGTTTTCGCATGCTCCACGAGTATCAGTCCAGACGGTGTATTTTTTACGCGATTTTTTCGTAGAAGTCTATGTTATAGGTTGGATTTTCTGGAAAGTTGTTGCGTTTTGCATGTTTGGCATAAGGGGTGTGTACGGTACGACTGTGCGTGAGTGTGTGTGAGAGTGAATGAGCTGCATAAATTAGCATAAATTAGCATAAAATATACGCTGTTGAAAGCCAGTAAGTTTAATAAGTCTACGTCAAGTAATAATAAGTAATTAATGTTTAATGTAGTGGTTGCTGCACTATGTCTACACACTAGATCTATCTATCTATCTATCTATCTATCTATCTATCTATCTATCTATCTATCTATCTATCTATCTATCTATCTATCTATTGAAAAAAAAAAAATCTAGTCTCTATTTTATTATGTTTTGTTTTGGGCGGGCGGGTTCGAGTGGATTTTATAATTCTTTGTATTCGTTTGTAGAGATCTAGATAACTAGATTAATTTGTTTCTTTAGTCAGTCGCTTTTTTTGTTTTGTTTTTTAGAAAATTGCAAATGGCAGCTTCCGTTGAATAATAATAATAGAGAGAAAAAAATCAATCTAGTTAGTAGATAGATCTATCTAGGTCTAGACCTCTCACTCAACTTAAAAAGAGTTAATAATATAGACTCTAGACTAGATCTAGTATTCTAGTAGATGATCTAGTAAGGTCTAGATTAGGCCCCTATATTTCTTTTTAACCAAAAAAAGTGTGTTTCTGATTCTGTTCAATCTGTCTAGTCTAGATCTAGTTCCAATCTAGACTAGTCAGTAGTAGAAGTAGTAGGATTATATTATTATATGCTATATAGGGTTGGATCTATAATAAATACTAATGTACAGTTACAGTAGACTTGTGACACTTGTTATGTAGATCTAGAATTGTAGATCTAATCTAGTCCACATGTTCATGATTCCAACAATTATTATTAAGTTGTTGTAAATCTATATAATTTATTATTATTATCATTATTATAAAATGACAGGAGGACCCAGGGACACCCCTGGAGGGTATCTAATATAATATTTCAGTCATTTTTTTCTTTTCATCCAACTGAGATAGATGATTTAATTATTTCAATTATTTCAATGTCTAGATTAGATCTATTATATCTCCATCCTCTGCAGTGCAGTGCCGTGCCAGGCTGCAGGCTAGCTAGCTACAACAACATGAGCTAGATCTAGACTTCTAGTTAAATCGAGTAAATCTAGATCTAGTCAAAAGAAGTAACTCAATAACTCAATAATTTCTAGTCTAGAAATTGAATTAGATCTAGATCTATTATAGTAGAGTTAAGTAGAGTCTAGATCTAGTGATCTAATAATAGCAAATTAATAAATCTTGTCATTTCTAATTCTTTTTTTATTGCATAGTTAATAAATTGCTGTTGTTGAAATATTAACAAACTTGAAAAGTGTACATTTTAAAAAAGGCACCACACCACACACCACACCATGTGTAGAGTAGAGTAGAGTAGAGTAGAGTAGAGTAGAGTAGAGTAGAGTAGAGTAGAATAGAGTGCTGTCTGAACAAATGTTGCAGGTTCGACTCCTGCCCCAGGCAAATGATATCGGGACAAGGACATAAATGGCAGTGGGTACTATAAGCCTGGTGACCCACCGTTTGTTCAACAGCCTGTGCCTTTTAAGCCTTTTAAGCAAAATGGAAAGATTAATTTATACTGCATGTTTTATTATGTTTATACTAGCAATACTATTAGCATGAGAAAGTAAGGTTTAGGGTTTCCCTTATGCTTAGGGTTAGGGGGTAAGGCTTATCCTTAGCGTTAGGATTAGGTTGTTAGGTTCTCCGTTACTTTCAGCTCATGCTTAGGTTGTTTTTTTTGTTGTTTTTTTTGTGTATTATGCTTAGGGTTTGTTTGGTCTATACTTAGGGTTCAGCCTAGGCATGGCCAGCCTAGGGCTCGGCCAAGGTTAGGTTGATATGCCCTCTGTTGTTTCATCTTATGCTTAGGGTATTTAGGGTATGTCTGTATTATGCTTAGGTTTAGGCGTATGATTAGGGTTTGTTCGGCCTTTACTTAGGGTTCAATATAGGGGCAGCCAGCCTGGGGCTCAGCCAAGGTTGATATGCCCTCTTTTGTTTTAGCTTATGCTTAGGGTATGTCTGTATTATGCTTAGGTTGAGGCCTATGTCTAGTGTTTCTTCAGCCTATTCTTGGGCCTATACTTAGGGGTTCGGTCTAGGTATGCGGCCAGCCTAGGGCATCGGCCAAGGATTAGGGTCAGGTTGATATGCCCTCTGTTGTTTCAGCTTAAGCTTTGGGTTTGTCAGCATTATGCTTAGGTTTAGGGTTATGCTTTTTTTTTTTTTTTTTTTTTTCCCCAGCCTATACTTAAGGTTTGGTCAGGCCTAGGGCCTAGAATATTTTCCATTGGGGTACTTTAGTACCAGAATTGATGGCATTACTAGCGTAGAATCTAATGCATTAAAGAAGACAGTGTTTGTATGTCTGTGTGTGTCTGCACTAGCGTTTTTAAAATTGCTAGGTACAATGAAATTAAGCCCTAACCCTAACCTTCACATTATATATTTAAAAAACTAGCCTATGTGATGCTCATTCTGGAAATTTAATATAACTATTATGACATGCTGTTTCATGCTGTGGTATTGGTATGCTATGCTATGCTATAGTGTGGTAAAGGTAAAGCTAAAAACGCTATTCTATTCTACTCTATGCTATTGTATGCTATTTTGTTATTTGCTATGCTTTTGTATGCTATTATGTTTTATTCTATACTGTACGACACTGCACAGTACTATGCTATGCTATGCTATGCTATGCTATGCTATGCTATGCTATGCTATGCTATGCTATGCTATGCTATGCCATGCCATGCCATGCCATGCCATTCCAAGCTATGCTAAGCTAAGCTAATGCTAAAGCTAATTCTAATGCTAATTCTAATGCCATTGCTAATGGTAACCCTAATGCTATACTATGCTATACTATACTATACTATACTATACTATACTATACTATACTATACTATACTATACTATGCTATGCTTTGCTATGCTTTGCTATGCTATGCTTTGCTATGCTATGCTATGCTATGCTATGCTATGCTACGCTACGCCAATCCTAATGCTAATGATAATGCCCTACTATAGACGCAATATATGCTATGCTCTAATGCTATTATGCGCTATGTTATATATATTGTATATATATATATATATACTATTCTAATCTATGCTAATATTATGCTTCTTCGATGTCACTCGACTTGTATGGTAGCTATGAGGCACTACACCGAACGGCTAAGTTTCATGCCAGAGCATTACGGGAGGACTAGTCCTTCCTGCTCTGATTTTGCAATAGGAGTTCATCTCAGGTGCCAGCAGCCGCGGTAGGTAATTCCAGCTCCAATAGCGAATATTAAAGTTGTTGCAGTTAAAAAGCTCGTAT